>CAUYLG010059878.1:0-107763 GCA_963573385.1 Cacajao melanocephalus
ATAGAACAAGAATCCCGTTCTCTCTCCCTCTTTCTCTTCCTCTTTCTTTCTCTCGTACATTCTTTTTTTTCTTTCTTTCACTCTCACTTTCTTTCCTCTCTTTTTCTTTCTTTCAAAAAATTAAATAAATAAATAAATAAAATACTCACAAAAAAAATAAAAAAATAAAACCCAGGGATACTTTTAGAGAAATTAGTATCCTGGGTCTTTAACATTGCACCCATAGGTAATACCTCTAATGGCAGTGGATTTTTCAAAAAGAATATTGGAAACTGGAAAAAGAGCAATGACTTTAATATTCTGAGGGAAAATAATTTTCAATTTGGGATTCTATATCCTCCTAAACTATTAAGTGTGAGTATGGAATAAAGTTATTGTTTTAAATGCACAGCTGGATATGGGTGGGGAGGGGAGGCAAAGTATGTTTGTCAAAGAGAGTTAAACCTTTACCTTCTGTTAGGGAAAGTCAGTAGAAGTAGCGTAGAGATATAGCAGTAAATGTCAAGAGAAAAAAACTAAAAGAGTGGAAAGCAGTTGCCCCAGGAGTGGAAATTGGGAGTTACGAGTGGAGGCTGTATGAGTTAGGGTTCTCTAGAGGTACAGAGCTAACAGGATCGATGTATATAAAGAGGGGAGTGTATTAAGGAGTATTGACTAGCATGATCACAAGGAGAGGTCCCACATTAGGCCATCTGCAAGCTGAGGAGCAAGGAAGCCAGTCCGAGTCCCAACACCTCAAAAGCAGGGATGCTAACAGTGTAGCCTTCAGTGTGTGGTTGAAGGTCCAAGAGTAGGATGTGGAGTCCAACGTTCAAGGGCAGGAAGCCTCCAGCACGGGAGAAAGATGTGGGCTGAGAGACCCAGTCAGTCTAGTCTTTCCACATTCTTCTGCCTGCTTTTATTCTGAACACACTGGCAGTTGATTAGATGCTGCCCACCTGGATTGAGGGTGGGTCTGCCTTTCCCAGTCCACTGACTCCAGCGTTAATCTCCTTTGGCAACAACCTCATAGACACACCCAGGACCAATACTTTACATCCTTCAATCTAACCAAGCTGACACAAAGTATTAACCGTCACAGAGGTGGAGCAGGATACTCCTATAGAAAGGGAGTATATATGTTTTATAAGGTTTGTAGAAATAATTTACCCTTTAATCTTTATGCATATAAAGCTTGGGTCTATATAAGGACTAAAAAGTTAGGGATGGGAAAGAAGAAGAAAAGAAAGAAGAAGGGGAGAAGGAGAAGGAAGGGATTAAAGCAGAGGAAGAGTAGTAGGAAAAGAAAAAGGAGAGACAGGAGGAAGAAGAGAAAGAGGAGGAAATATAAAAAGGAAAATGCCTGGGGCTTGTGTTTGGTAGACTGACTCAGTTCAGAATTTTCCTCTGAGACTCAGCTTCCTCGTTTCTAAGGAAAATGATATCTCCTTTGGTGGGTTTTTATGAGAATTAAATGTTCCTGATATAAAGTAAGTCTTCAATCAATATTTGTTTCAATTTCTCCTTTTGTTTAGAATGAATGAGAGACTTAAAAAGTGGAAATTTTAACAATGGAAAAATTCATTTATTAATTCACTCATTATTCACTTAACACTAGTGTCCAAGGGATGATCCTGAATAACAATGCCAAGGAATCCAATCAAATCACAGATCACTTTCACCTCTATTTGTTTGCCCATGTTTTCAGGTTCCCAATATACAAGGAATGTGCTCTGCCAGAGAGTAGCTTTCTTGCAGCTGTTCTTTCCATTGGGACTGAACCCAAAGGGTTTTGTCCTGTACTTTTCCTTGACTGGGGCACCTAGTCCGGAAGATGGATAAGTGAAAGTGTGGTTTGGGAAGGGACATAGGATTACCTGAGAGAGGGAAGGCTGGCCATTTTCCACGGCCAACTCTCTACCCTCCTCAGCAACTGCACATCTTCCAGGATACCAGGGCTGTACCTTCCTGGGATCTTCTGAGTTATTTTCTTACCTATTGACTAGAAGTTTTGTCCCCCCAGTATCTGGAAGCAGCATAATCTTGAGAGTTATTTTATGTGCCTTCACTTTTCTAATAACGCAGTTTTTTTCTCGTAGTCCATTTTTAATTAACCTAAGACGAATATCCCACTTTCTATCAGAAAATAGCAATGACAGGAATCAATAGTGCTGGTTGATGCATGGCCAGCCCTACTCTAGGAAGCCTGAGCCTGGGGAGTCGCCCTTCACAGCAAACACTTGAACCACCAGCTGCTTTTCCTTGGTTTCCTTGTAGCTATTTGGGGGAAGTGTAGTCATCTGCACAGAGTTTAGATGGTGTATTTGACATCGTTGCCTGAGTATCCTGGGTTTGAAGTCATCCCACTTCAGGAAAAAAGAAGCCACCTGTGTAGTGAACACATATTAAAAATGTTGTGGTGGTTTTTCTTTTGCAAAATACATGAATTGCTTAGACCTAGCAAAACCATGTGGGGTTTTATGGTGTGTATGCGTGTATTGCTTGTACATTTTTTATATTCTCTTGCCAGAGGAGCTGTACGCTGCAGTTCTGGGGACATAGATTGCTTGAAATCAATAAATAAATTCTAAATTTTATTTTCACTGGTAGCTTCACCCTCTTGCTCAGCTGCGCCTTTCGTCACTGAGACTCCCAAGGACTAACGCAGTCAGATGGTTCTGGGCATTACAAGTTGCTGCAGGGTGGCTGGATGAAACCTCAATAATACATAATTTTGTCCCTGAAAGCTGAGCTGGGCTGTAAATGCTTGCTAACCTGCACCGATAAGGAAGGCCATAGAGGAGGATGACTTCCTTTCAGAGGATTGAGGATAGATGGCTGGCTTCTCTGACTCTGAGATTAGATCAGTAAGCCCTGGACTAGGGGATTTACTGTGGGAAAGGGCAGATGTGAAACAGTGGGAAAAAAGCGTACCTGAAGGCGTGCAAATGAAGGAGAGAGAGCAGGTACACTGGATTCGTGGAGGAGGCAGCAAGGCAGGAGGAAGTGAGTGTGGTATTAAATCAGAATGGGGACTTCTGAATCTGGTGAGGAGGAAGGCAGTGGAAATCTTAAAATGCTTTCAATGGGGTCTTGGAGACTGAATCCAGGTGATACGGCATTGATGAGGTAGGAGGTCTGAGGCAATGGAAGCTGTAATACACAACCCAGGATGATGCCAGCTCCTATTACTTTGTGATGATGGTCTAGAGCTCTTTGCCGAGCAGGTTGTTTCTGGGTGACTCTGGAGAGAGTGCTGATAGATTACTTAGGTCTGGTGTGGGCATAGGAGTCACTGTTGGTATGCATGCCATCTACATGTCATCCTTCGTGGAGATTCAAGAATCTGGTAACTCACACTGTTATCTTAGTGTGGCCTGTCCTTTCCTGTCTTCCTGTTTTTACTTAAGGTTGATATTCACAATATCTCACAAGCAGTTCATGACTAATCACAGCAGACACTGGCTATCAACCACCAGTTGCCTGTAGTGTGTGTACTACAAAGCATCAGCCCTGCTGTTACTCATGCCGTTTACTCTGCCTGGAGCATCCCTTCCCTGTGTTCATCTACTGAACTCCACTCATTCTTCAAGCCCTCTTCAAATGTCATCCCCTCAAGGTGGCATTTCCTTTACACTTTGCTTCTTTTTCTATCACATGGCCCTTTGTACATATCTGGGTTCTAGCACTTATGTAACACTTTAATGTTGCAGTTGTGTAGTATGTGCTCATAGCTTTTTTTTTTCTGGAAGCTACTTGTGAACAGCAAGGGTGCCTGGTTCATCTCAGAGTCATCCAAGGCAAACAGAATGCCCAGCACATAATTGGCACTCAGTAAATTGTCCCTCTTGCCTAGCAAGTATAGGCTCTCATTAATTGTTTCATGACCTGATTTTTTTTTTTTTTTGGAGATGAAATCTTGCTCTGTCACCCAGGCTGAAGTGCAGTGAGAGATGGGGTTCCACCATGTTGCCCTGGCTGATCTGGAACTCCTGGGCTCAAGCAATCCACCTGCCTCAGCCTCCCAAAGTGCTGAGATTATAAGCCTGAGCCATCATGCCTGGTGATGACCTGATTTATTTGTGACCGGGTTTTTTTTTTCTTTTCAATAAGAAAAATATGAATATGTTTGAGGGCAGAATAAAATGCTTGTTACTCAATAGAACTTCAGTGAGTCAGGAGTGGGTCCAGGGCTATTCAGTCCAGAGGGGCAGAATGACCTGGAAAAGAGGTCTTTGCTCTGCAGTTCCTTCTCAGACCTTGTGCACTGTATTCTCTGTCCTGCGGCTGTTGACTCTAATCCTGCCTTTGCTCTGGTGTGTGGAGGGATCCTATCATCGTTCATTTACTTACTGCATACTTACTGAGCACTTACTATGTGCAGGTTCTGGGGCACATGCCCTGGCCCTCAGGGGCTCAACAGAAAAGAAAACTCTGTAAAGGCAGAACTTTGTGATATAGAAAGAAACCTATTCAGTGTTTGCCTTTATATGCTCAGGCCAGGAGAGAGAAGAACCCAGTACAAATAAATTTTTTAAAGGCAATGTCAGCATGGTAAAACAGACTAAATGAACCTATGCTGTTAGAATTCAGTGTCATGGTTATCCTTGGTTGAGTAGTGGTGGAAGGGAGAACAGAGGGTTTCTGGAGTGCTGGCAATGATTTGACCAGTGCGATTGCTATATGGGGGTGCTAAGGTTGGGAATATTCAATGGGTTTGTACACATGTATTTGTTGTACCTTTCGGTATGTACGTTTACATCAACAAAAAGAGGAAAAAAATGATGCCTGAAAATAGAGTTGGAACTGTCACAGAAGATGGTTAAGCTTTCTCATAATCTACAGGGGATACTGTTGCATTGTAGTAGTTTTGACTCAAAATTAGGAAATCTTTTCTAACTGTCAAACTCAAACACAAGTGAACTCAACTTCTTAGGAGCAGGGGCTTTGTTTCATTAGTGGCTGAACACATAGTGCCTAGCCCAGGGCCTGGCCTGAGCAGGTGCCATGGAGCCTTTGTGAAATGATGGGATGGATGAACACCTGCAGGCCGTAGCATCACTGCAAGGATTCAGGTACAGGTAGGACTGGAAATTTCAGTGGAGGTGGGCACCTGATTAGACTGTCTTTGATAAGGATCATAGCAATAGCTATTCTCTATCAAGCAACGACAGTGAGCCAGGCCCTTCGTCATCATTTCAAGGCTTCATAGCAGCCCACCTTAACCCTGAGGAAACAGGCTCAGAGCAGTAATTTATCCAAGACCACTCAGCTAGTAAGTGGGGGAAGGCTGGCATTTGAAATTAGGCTTCTCTGACTCCAAAATCTCACTGTTCCTCCTAAAGCACATGACCTGTGACGCCTTCAATATCTAGTTCCCACTTGGGATTCTTTTTTTATTTTTTGAGACAGACTCTTGCTCTGTCACCTAGGCTATAGTACAGTGGTGCAATCTCAGCTTGTTGTAACCTCCGGCTCTGGGATTCAAGCAATTCTCCTGTCTCAGCCTCCTGAGTATCTGGGACTACAGGTGCCCACCACCACACCTGGCTAATTTTTGTATTTTTAGTGGAGATGGGGTTTCACCATATTGGTCAAACTCCTGACCTCAGGTTATCCACCCACCTTGGCCTCCCAAAGGGGATTCTTTGAACTAAAATCTGTCTACTTCCTCAGGGGTGCTTTTGAGAAGAGGAATCTATTTTCTTCTGCCCTAAGGATAGAGTTTTGACTGTCAGTGTGTGTATGTGTGGGCAGGAAGCTCTCTTCTCCCGTGAGGTGTTTGCCTGGTGTATGTATTGCAACATTTTTTTTGGGAAATGGAATCTGGGCCAATGTGTCTTTATGGGGCAGACCAATGTCTCAAGAAAATGAGTGACTCTGCTTCCTTCTCAACTATTTTGTGTCTTGGGCTGGAAAGTGCCCTTTGTTCAGAGGTTAAGGACTGGAGCTGGGAAGGAATTCAGCCATGAGTTTCTCTGAGGATACACTATGCCTCTCATGACTGGCAACTTATTACAAATGTCACAACTTATCTGCAGCTGGAAGGATAATTTAGCAAAGTCTGCGTCTGCCAAATGAGGATGTTTGCATTTCATACAAGCATCCTGTTCATGTGCTAACAGAAGTGATCAGGGGAAGAGGCCTCGATCAAACAAATGATTAACCTTAAAAACAGACACATAAACAGACCCACAATGGATGAATTATGCAGCAGACCATCTCTGCTGCTGACACTGGCCCACATCTGGTTTCTCTACTCAGGCTGTTCCTGTAAATGACTTTCCTTCTCTGTTTGCTTCCTGGCGCTCTCTACCTGTTTTTCTTTACACAGAAGCCAACAGTGTGGCAAAGGCCTCCTGTCTGTGTTTCTGAGCAGTCCTTCCCCGGAGGGGACCAGGGCTTCTCAAGGCCACAAGTGCTCCTGCCTGGGTCGGCCCAGGCATACCCCAGACAAACACAGGAGGCAGCCATAGCAGCCACGTCGGATGGTACACAGAAGGGAGGGAGAGGCAGGTACTGTTGGTTTAAGCTTGTTTGCTAGGGGCCCCAGGAGCACATAAATTCTGCAAGCCTCACTTCGCCTTAGAGATACATCTTATTTATGCAGTCTGAGCCTCGCTTTATGAGGTGCTGAGCTGAGCTCAGAGGTGGGCACTTTATCCTCAGATGAGCTCTACACTCAGCACTGTGGGTGTGTTCTTGCAGACTTCCTGCTTTGGGCCAGACAGGCATTTGGCAACATTGAAGGCTGGCTCTTGGCTCCTTCCAGCTGAGAGCCTCCTCCTTAGAGGCCCTACAGATCTACTTGCAAGGCAGTGGGCAAAGGAGCAAGCAAGATAGAAGCGAGATCTCAGGCCTCCCTGAAGCTGCTTTTGCTGCAAGAGGGAAGTGTTGGCTAAGAGGGCAGAAGCTCCCCAGATGAGGCAGTCAATAAATGGAAAAAGGACAGGCATCTTAGCAACTTAGAGTCCAGCACCCAGAAGCACAAAGCCAAGCCTCATTTCTTCTACCTCCCAGGAATTTGAAAACTATGACGTCTAATATGAGTAATAGAGGCCAACATTTGTTCCAGGTCTTCTGATTGTCAAGGCACTTTCCTTTGCATTTTCTCACATGCTCAGGCTAGGTAGAAATGGGCCTTACTGAATTTGGGAATGAGGAATAAGTGGCTTTACTTGGGCCATCTCTAGGGAAGACACATTATTATATAATATAGGCAAATTGTGTCTTGGAATAGTTTGCTCAGGAAGGAGTAGGATTTAAAAAATACCGTGCTTCAGAAACTCAACAAATCACCTCTGATGCCTTAAAAATGAGAGAGTGAATAATGGAATAATATTAACTTTGACCACTTTATCAAGTGGCTATTTTCACCATTTAAAATGAGGCTGGTCAGATCCAAGATTTGGTGAGATTTAAACATCTTCCCTCTGTTATTTATTCATTCCCATGGATGTCTTGGTTAAATAGTTACAGGATTTGAAAAGTAATAACACTGAATTTTTTTTCTAACACAAACTGTGAGAGTACTGTGCACACCAAAGTATGAAACCCATGTTTGTTGAATAATTGAGTGTATTACTGAATAAATGAATTCTACCTTCCGAATATGGGATTGCTGTCAAGTCTTGGGGAAATGGCTCCCTTATGGCTCAATAGGATGGTCATTTTTTAATCTCTGTGAATGGAAACGAGAGGGGGGTGCTGCCCAGGCCTGGCTGTCTCTCTAAAGTCAGACTCCTTGGAGTTACTGTTCCAGGCTGAGGTGGGTGTTTCCCGAAGACCTCTGTGCTGGTTTGCTGGCAAATCGGCCTGAGGTGTATCCCTGCTGTGCACCTGGTTGCCTGCTCAGTACAGTTCTGCAAGAAGATGGGTGTGGGGGTGGGGTTGGGGAGGGGGTTGGGAGGAAGGGGAGGAAGGGAACTGCCAGGTTTGGGGAGAGCCTGGTGCTGTACCTGGCACTTTACCTTCTTCATTTGTACACACAATACATGAAAAGGAGATCCTTGACTCCTTATCTGATGCAATTCACTATCCATAAAGAGAAGTAAGGAGAGGAGGGGTTGTGAGCACTAAAGCGTGCTGAGCCAGACTCTGTGCTGTGCATGGAAAGGGCTTCTTAACCTCAGCACTATCGCCATTTTGCCCTGGATCCTTCTTTGTCATGGGCGGTGTCCTGTATCCTGCAGGGTGATGACCAGTGCTTACCAGCATCTTTGCTGGCTTCTACTGAAAGATGCCCATAGTACACCAACCTCCACTCCCCCACAATGTGACAACCCAAAATGTCTCTAGACATGGCTGCTGATCTGGTTATCAGCCTGAACTCATTAAAGCCTCCACAATCCTGTGAGGCAGGTGTTACCATCACCCTTTCCATGTGAGGAAGTGAAGCCTTGGAGGGTTCAAACATGCACCTAAAACCACCCAAGAAAGACGTGAAGAAACTGGGATTTGAAACTCATGTCTGTCTGTCAGTGTCAGGGATTCCTGGGAGGCCAGCCTCTTGCAGGTTCTTGGCAGTGAACACTTACTGCCTGGATCTACACTTTTCTAGAAATTTGTGCTGTGACTTTCTTCCTATAGAACTCCTATTTCCTTATCACTTGCTTTGAGATCCTATTTGACATTGCTAATTAAGTCTTTTCATAGAACAGAATGGGATGAGAATATTAAATGTGGGAAGATGCCACGTTTTTACAATGCTGGCCTCTCTTTTGGATTTTGTTGTCTTTCTCTTGATCTTTTTTCTTTCTCTGTGTCTCTAGGACTGCATTTTTCTCTTTGATAATTGGAGCCAGTAAGTCCTTTGAATTTGAGGGTCACTGGTAGTTAAGAACTGTGTTCATCGGGTGGGTTCTGTCTCTCTGAAGCTGCCACCAGAATTTTGCTGGTATCTGGTGTTGGAGACCCTTTTCCCATCCACATTACCGATCACCTGTGAGCTCCCCAACCCCAACAATTTCCTATGCTGTGTCAGTACTAAATTGGGGCAGCAGAAGTCTGGATCTTTCTTGGGTCACCAGGAAGAGGAGTGGCTAGGGAACTATGTAGAGCACAGGGTAAACAGAGGCCATGCCATGCCATGCCATGGGTTGTACTTCTCACAGGGCAAGGCAGAGGCCTGGGGTTCCTGAAGGTCAGGGCTGGAACAGGGCAGAAGCACAGGTGGACAGATGGAGGGGAGAGGGACACAGATAGTAGAGGGCAGAGCAAGAAGGAAATCCACAGTCCAGGAAGGGAGGGGAGATAGGGCAATGCAGGCCCAGCCTCCAGACGGCAAATGCTAATAAGGCTACATCTATCCCAGGTCTGGGAGTCTTGAGCCCACAGGTGGGAGAGGGAGGTAACAGGCTGCAGTCAGCGGTGGGAGGGCAGTGTGGAAGGCTAGAACAGATGAGGAAAGACTGTTTCTGATGAACTTGCGAAGAGAGAACAGGATAGTGATCTAAAGGAGGATTCGGTCGGTGCTGATGGCTCATTGACCTGATGTCCTGTCAGCTGATGGGAATACTACATTTGGTGGCTTTCGGATAGAGGAGGGAATATAGTATGGGGTAGAGAACTGGGCTTAAATGTTGGCCATCATAAGTGAACACAGTCATGCAGTCCTAAAGCTGGCTGATCATGTCATACAGCGGGTTATCACTTTGCTGAGTGACCATGAGGACTCGAGGTAACATATGTAAGTTGCTGGCATAAAGCAGAGGCTCTAGAAATAGTAACTGTCAGTAGTATGTATCCTTTGACTCAGCCAAGAGCACAAATTGCTCTGTTTTTGTGAAATATTATTTATGGACATTGTCAAAATTTGAAAGACATAGGAAAGTGTTAAGAAGAATATAACAATCTTTCAGAGAAAACATTTTCACATATTTCCATTTAATCTTCCTGGACTGTAACTACAATTGCTGTTGCTATCATAAAATCTTTCTTAACCCATTTCTTTTTTTGTTTGTTTTGTTTGTTTGTTTGTTTTGAGATGGACTCTCACTCTGTCGCCCAGGCTGGAGTGCAGTAGCATGATCTCAGTTCACTGCAATCTCCACCTCACGGGTTCAAGCAATTCTCCTGCCTCAGCCTCTCAAGTAGCTGGGACTACAGGCGCACACCACCACATCCAGCTAATTTTTGTATTTTAGTAGAGATGGGGTTTCACTGTGTTGCCCAGGCTGGTTGTGAAAACCTGAGCTCAGGGAATCGCCCGCCTCAGCCTTCCGAAGTGCTGGGATTATAGGCGTGAGCCACTGCGCCCGGCCAACCCACTTCTTAACCAAGTCACAAATTCATGAGTTTTCTTGGCTCTTCTTTCTATAGAAGTCACTGACTGAAGGCCACAGCCTGCTGGGCACTCATAGCCTGCATGGCACCCATAGTATTTCTTTGAGTGCCCCCATGCTCCCTGCACTAGAGTGAATGCTTACCAAGGGTCGCAGAGCTGGGTTTCTTCCCAGTCCTTTCTGTGCTGGCTGAGCTTGTTATTGTGCTAATATAATCTAATTAAATATTGAGTGACCCAGTAAAATATGGGCAAAAAGACAATTGCTTCTTAGAAAAAGTCAAGTTGCATGCATTGAACGACTTGATAAAAGTCAATTACTAGCAATGATGGCTGTCAAATTAGTTGCAGGCAGGACAGCCGATAAAGATGAGAAGACGTGTACATAAACCTAGAATTTCGCTCTCAGTTGGTTTCACATAGGAGTTTACATTCCTTCTCCATTTTTAAGACAATTTCTCCATTTTTTAAGTTTAGTTCTTCATTTCAAGCCAAATTTAGAAATCATAGATGATATAAAAAGGCATGAATTATTATTTTATTTTTTAGTTTTTACCCGCTGAACAAGGCCTGAAGAATGAATTATAATTTTTAAAAAAGGAAAACAAAGATGTAGAACTCCAATCTGGAGACACAGCTCAAATAGAAGCCTTGGCCCTACACCAAAAGATTAGCATGAAATGTTTTAAGTTGAATAGTGTTTATGGTTTGTGTGTATGTGTGCGTGTATATATAGAGAGAGAGAGAAAAAAAATATATGCACATACACACATGTATCTGCATAATTTCAGTGATTCCCGCTTTACCCAACTTTTTTTTTTGATTAACCTATTAGCTGCTCCTGACCATGTCAGATAAGAGAGTTGTTACTGGAAATGCTGTGTGTTTATTTGGTGCCATGCATCCACAAAATTCTTTGTAGATAATGATCTCATTTCATTCATACAAGAACCTTTTGGAGTATTCTTTCCTCCAACACAAATTTATTAATCAGCTATTTTGTGCCTAACCCTGTTCCAGGGTCTGGAGGTGCAGGTGAACAGGACCCACATAGGAGCAGGGACCCATGAAGTCTTGCTCCATAAGACCCATAAAGTCCCTGCTCTTAAGGAGCCCCATTCTAAGGGAGGGGTGTGTGTGTGTGTGTGTGTGTGTGTGTGTGTGTGTGTGTGTGTTGGGGACAGGAGGTAAAATATAATAAGTAGGATAATTTTAAGTAATGGTATGTGCTATGAGGAAAACAGTACACAAGGCTTTGGTAGAGTGACTGACAAGGGTCAGTTGAGGGTACTGATGTTGGCTGGGTGGGGAAGGTTGTCCTGTGTCCAGCAGTGATTTAGTTGAGACTTGCATGACAAGAAGGGTCTGGCCCTGGGTCACAGCATCCCATACTGAGGAAACAGCAGGTGCAAAGGCCCTGAGGTGGGAATGAGCCTGGAAGCAGGAAGATCTGTGTGGCTGGAACAGAGTGAGCAAGAGAAGGATGGGATGAGTAGGACTGGTGAGGCCCTTGGAAACCAGGGTGGAGTATTTGGGTGCTCTACCAAGTGAGAAGGGAGGTAGTTCCTGAATTTTAAGTGAGGTGTGATGTGATCTGATTTACGTTTTTAGAAGTTCACTTTGATTACTGTGGTTGATGGTTGACAGGTGGCAGCAGGTGAGGGAACTGGCATAGAAGTGGTTGGTTAGGTGTGAGGCCATGGGAGAGAGCCAGGGCAGAAATGGTAGGGGTTTTGACCACTGCAGTGGGGACAGCAGAAGCAGCCAGATGGGCGGGTTCAGAGAGGTGTGGGATTCTCATGAGGAAAAGGAGGCTCAGTGTTTCCCATCAGCTTACTCTGCAGGGCCTGCCCTTCCTTCCTGGTGCAGTGTTTCCTTCTTCGTACCTGCTGTCTGGTGTTCCTTCACCTATTCCTCTGCAGTGTCGATCAGAACCTACTGAGAGATAGTGTTCTTTAGAAAAGTAGAATTGATGAAGAGGAATTCTCCTCCTGAATAAGGACCATCTTCTGTTTTATTTTTCCAGCATGCCCTGTTATTGGAGTTGGTAGCAACCTACTGCTGGGTAAGTTTGGGCTCATGGCTAAACCCAGGGGCTGCTAGTTGTGTTCATCTGAGTCAGGCAAGAGCTGACCCTCCTTCCCTGTCATTGGACCCAATTTGCAATATGACAGCACATGGAGTGTTGCTGATGCTAGGCTTTTTGGTGATAGGTGAACCAGAAGAGTGAACAGAAGAGGGGGCTGTCATTTTTCAGGCTGAGGGTGACATTTTAGCAATCAAATGAAATCAGTAAATCATCAAAACTCTATTGCTATATTCTAAACCAGCCCTTTATATTAGTGGAGAAATGTTTGCAGAGACCCTTTCTCCATATTTGTTCATTCATTCATTGAACAAATGCACAATAAGCTCCTGGCTCTTATTCCTTGCTGTGTGTCGTTAGGCAAGTTACTTGATCTTCCTGAGCCTCAGTTGCCTCAGCTGTGTAACAGAGATGCTGATAGCACATATGTTTTATGATTAGGATTATGAAGTTGTAATGAGAGGATGGATGTAATGCTCTTTGCAAAGGGTCTGGTGCGTCATCAAGTGGGGAGGCTGAGAGAAGGTGGCAAAGGACTGCCTTGAGAGGAGGACATGCCCATCTCTTGGTCACAGCCTTTTACGATGCTACCCGTTCTGCTCTGGCATGTTTCTAGCAGAAGTTCCCAGTACTAAGGGACTTCTGAGAGCCTCTGCTACCTCTTCTATAACCAGGATTGCTCTCATTCAGGATTCACAAGGGCTTTCTGGCATGTTCCTGGTGGGTCTTCACATCTTCCACGTGGTTTTTGCTTTGGTGCTTTTGAGCACTAGTCTTTTCTTTCTGGGTGCCACTACTTGGTCTCTGATGTTTTCTAAGTTCACTTGAATGGATGCTGCTGCATCTGACTTTCTGTCATGACTGCGTTATCTTAGATTCTACTTATGTCTCTTTGCTTCTAATGAGCAAATGAATATGATTGCTTAAGAGTGGAGCTCAGCCGGATGCGGTGGCTCACACCTGTAATCCCAGCACTTTGGGAGGCTGAGGTGGGCAGATCATCTGAAGTCGGGAGTTTGAGACCGGCCTGACCAACATGGAGAAACCCCATCTCTACTAAAAATACAAAAAATTAGCCGGGCGTGGTGGTACATGTCTGTAATTCCAGCTACTTGGGAGGCTGACGCAGGAGAATCTCTTGAACCCAGGAGGCGGAGGTTGCAGTGAACCTAGATCCTGCCACTGCACTCCAGCCCGGGCAACAAGAGTGAGAAAACTCCATCTCAAAAAAAAAAAAAAAAAAAAGTGAAGCTCATTTGGTTTCCCCTGGAGGACCAACAGCTCTGCTTTTGCTGCTTACTTGAACCTCTGACTTGATGGGTCTTGATATGTCCCACAAGTCATCCTTCTCTAAATGTTAAATTCATCTGGGGGAAGTTTGCATCCCCAATCCCCTGTTGGAGATTCACATTCATTATTAGCCTAGTTAAGGCTCTGAAAAGTACCTTTGGAAAGAAACATGTTTGGTTTTGTTTAACCTAACCTTCCTGTCCACACTGTGCAAAAATGCTGCTCTTCATTCTATTTTGTTGAGTGGACTTTGGGAAACAAAGCTGGAAACCTCAGGTTCGAAACCCCAAGTCCAGGCCCTCAGCTCAGAACTTCAAATTGCTGACAAAATGCTGGCCTAATTTTGAATACATTTTGATTCACATCTCCTGGGCTGGATTGAATTTTTTTATTTAAGATGTAATTTCGGAGTTTTTTTTTTTTTTTTTTGAGACACTCCTCAAATTCCCCCTTCCCTAGGCAAAGTCAAGATGCTCTTGAAGATTCATGCTGGGCCTCTACATTTATATGCTCAAACCACAGAGCACATGATTGGCTTATAACTCCATGTTATTGCATTTTCCTTTGGTGGAATTTGGCATCTGATTTGCAACACTGCCAGATGATCATGATTGGAGTTGTAAGATTAAAATACTTTGCCATCCAATGAGAACATTAGTCTTATACCAGCTTTGAATAATGGCGCCCGAGGCTGGATTCATCTTTCTGATTTGGCTATGGTGGAAATGCCCCAAGATGAGGAGTGTGTGTACTGACAGAATGGAAGAGAAACTGCTGTCAAATCCACCCCAGTCCTCTGTACTTAAAAGCTGAAAAGGCTGAGGCTGTGTAGAAACTTATGTGTGGCAGATAGCAGAGGAAATACGGGAAGCTACAGCGGATTGTGAGGCATAACTCTGCATTCAGCTCACCTGCAAGGGGTCTCCCATACGGCTGAATCATGTCTAGGTGGCAGTCAGTGCTGTGGAAAAGATGGCGAGTTCAAGCTGAGCTTTGCAGGACACAAAGATGATATGAAACCTCTTGAATATGGCAGTCCTGGGCATGGCCGCTTGAAGTAGGTTGTCATTCTCAGACAAGATGGCCAGTGGCAAACACAGACTGAGGAAGCAGGCTTTCAGGGTCACGTGGGATCCTAGACCGGAAGCTAGCAGTATTCTCGGCTTCTATGGCATCGTTGGTGTTGGTTTCTAAACAGGTAGCTGCCAGGTACCAGAGATGTTCCTTGTGAGGCCGCAGTGAGTAGGAAAGTGACCCAGAAGGCAGCACCTGGTGTCTCCTCATTTTTATATGCCTACTGCCTGGCACAAAGCTTGCAGTACATCAGTGCAAATAACTGTTGGATGAAATGCTGGCCTTTGCCTGATAGTAGGATGCCTGGGTGACTTAAACACGAGGATACAATTTGGAGTGATTTCCCCCTGCCCCAAAGAACCTTTTTTTTTCTTTCTTTTTTCATTTACTCATTAATTCTGGTTGGGCCAATAAAGCAGCATCCCACATTATTCATTTTAGAATTTAAAAATCAAATTTTGAGTCAATGCTAAATGAATCATAGGTAGTCTTCCTTTCTATGAGGGATCAGCTTTTCATTAATGATTTTGTCCACCTGAATCTCCTGTAATGAGCAGGCTTTCTTTGTTCCTCGGGCTCCACTTGGCTGCGGATGCCAGGTGAGACTATCTTGCTTCTGGAGGGGAGTGCCTGGCTCAGAGGTCCCCGTCTGCACCTCTGTGGTGTGTAGACTGTGCCAGCCAACTCAGCTTGGTCCATCCAACCTGCTGCTCCAGTGCTTTGCTGCTAGCCTTCCCAGGGTACAGATTCCAGGGTGAAAGGGTGAAGTGAAATCATGTTGAATGATTAAATGAATTTGCATCCGAAAAATGCCTGGCAAGTGCTTTGAAGCATAGAGATTATCAGCGGACTCTGTGCATAGCCATACGAAAACCACATCCATAGGGAGGTTTTAGATCTGCTTTAGGAAATGCAGAGAAATGGCTCAGCAGGAAGAGCCCCTGCAGCCAGGAGTTTGCTCCTTTGAGCGAATCAATCAGCTTTTTAAAAACTCAGGCTTTAATTGGTTATGCCCTGGGAGAGGGTTTTTGATACATGCCCCATCTGGCAGGACTAATTGTTCTTTGCATTCATTGACTAGAGTGGTGCTCTGAGCCTGGGAAGGAGGCCTGGAAGGTGTTCATGCCTGTCAATGTCACTGCGCATGGCTCTTGGATGATAGTGTGTCTTTTTAGACACCTGTTTCTTGCAAATGATTCATAGGACATGTCTTATAAGTGAGCAGCTGCCACAGAGCTCCTGGAATGGCAGAGAGTTGAGGTGCCCTTATATGTTCAGGGCATGTGATGGAGAGCCACATCATGTTGCTGGCCTGGCTTCTGACTTCCTGGTGATGATGACCTCAACTGGGCCAGGGAGACAAGTGATTTGGACTGGAGATGACCACCTCTCTCTGGACACTTGCTAGACCTAGATCTGGCCTCTGTGGCTGTCCAACGCTGCTTCAGTGCTCACCCTGCCTCTGTCACCTTGCCACCCACACCTCCACTATCTGCCGGAGCCCACCTTTGCATACTGGGCTTTCAGGGCTGGAAGTGTGGCTATGCCAGAATAATAGTGGATTTGAGTTGCCTTACCCAGTTTGAGATGTGCCAGACAAACCTCTGACAGTCCATGTTGGAGTTTCACTGGGGAGACCCAGGCCCAGTGCCTCATGATTTGGAGAGACCGCCAATCAAAGGCAGCACAAGGCTTAGTGGTTGTAACTGCCAGGAAAGACCTGGAAAGGCCTGTCTCTGACATACAAGTCAGAGATGGTCCCACAGAAGACTTGCATTTCCTTGTAACTCTGGTCACACCATTGGCCATTTGAAAACAGTAGTACCTGTCCATATAGGCCCCTGGACTGGGCTAAGTGCTCTATCACTGAGCCCCTATTCATTTCTTAACTTACGTGTTTAATATTTATTATATTTGGCATGTTTTAGATACTGTTATTATACATGAGACACTGTGAATACATATTACACAGACATCTTATTTAATTCCTAACAGCCTGATGAGGTGAGGCATTGTCTTAGTCTATTTTGAGCTGCTGTAACAGAGGACTTGACAACGGAGAATTTATAATGCACAGAGGTTTCTTAGCTCATGGTTCTGAAGGCTGGGAAGTCCCAAGATCAAGGGGCCAACATCTGGTAAGGGCCTTTTTGCTGTATCATCCCATGGTGGGAGGAGTGTGTGTGTGTGTGTGTGTGTGTGTGTGTGTGTGTGTGAGAGAGAGAATGAGTGAAGGAGAAGAGGACAAACTTGCCCTTTTATAAGAAACCCACTCCTGTGATAATGAATCTGCTCCTGCAACAACACACCTTTTCCTGTGATAAAGGCATTAATACATTCATGAAGTGAATGCCCCCAGGATGCAAACATCCACCATTAGGTACCACTTCCCAACACAGTCACATTGGAGATGGAGTTTCCAACACAGGCTTTTCGGGGGACACATTTAAACCATAGCAGCCATGTTGTGAGGCAGTATAGAGTAGTGGTCGGAACGCTGAGGCTGGAGCCAGACTCTAAGTGTTTAAATTCCAGCTCCGACCACTGTTGGCTCTGTGACCTTTGGCAGACTGCTTAATATAAACTTTCTGTGCCTCAGTTTCCCATTTGTAAAACAGACTAACCATAATACCTAACTCAACGAGTTGCTACAAGGAATAAGAGTTAACACACATGCTCGTTGACTAAGGCCTGGCACTTGGTAAACACCTACATAAATGTTTGCTATTATTAATATCATCATCACCTGACAAATGGGAAGTCTAAGCACAGAGAAATTAAGAACATTCCCTAAGGTCACCAGTGTTTTCATGGCAGAGTTGGCATTAAAAGCAGGCCCAACTCCCAAGCTCTGCCTGCTAAACTGGATGGAACTGATTCTATCTTCTCTCTAGGGAGCAACCTGCCAAGGAGATTACATCTTCATGTGGACTGGCGTGGACAGTGGTGGGCACAGGTGGACATCTTCCTCCCTGGGAAAGGCCCTTGCCTCACTCCTGTTGCTCACACTGTTCTCTCAGGGAGGTTCAGCTCAGATGAATAGGTTTCAACGAAAGGTGTACTAATCCTCTCCCAGCAATGCATCCTTGAGACCTGCCCGAGTCAAAGGAGGGAACTGCAGGGATCCCACTTATCTCAGCTTTCAGTTTGCTAACAGCAAGCTATTTCCACCTATGTGTGAGTGCCTGCTCATTTCACTCTCATAATAATGCTCCCCCATTCATACGCCTGTGGGGATAGAATAAGATTAAACTCCATAAAGCTTTTCATTCAGGGCTGGGCTTGAAGAAAGTACTCAAAAAATGTTAGCTACTGGTGCTCTTATTACCAAGTCACTTTCTTTCCAAATTTGGGGCACACTTCCCTTGTCTGGATCATACTTCACAGCAGTGGGCTCTAATATTGCCCCTTAATTTCTATGGCTGACTAAGCCCTTCTTTTTATTCTTCATTCCATCACTAAAGACCGTGTGGGTCAAGGGCAAGGTCATGTTTGGGCCTTGAGGTCTACTGTAGAGCTTTCCTTGTGAAGAGCAAAGAGGTTAAAGCTCTTGCCTTTTCGGGCGGGCTGTCTTTGGATCTCACTCGTCTTTCTGGTAAGCATGGTCTTTTAGGAATCCATGTGGTGAGCTGGGTCCATAGTTATCTCCCACTTGGAAGTGGTCCTCTCAGCCTTAGAGGGACCTCAGTTGGGTCCAGGAGAAAAGCAGCTTGGATCACATAGACCAGACTGGCTCCCCCAAGTACTTTGCTGCCAAGGGCCAGGAGTTCACACAAGGATTTGGAACCAAATACAGAAATTTCCAATAGTTAAAGAGCACTTATGTGCCAAATATTGTTCATTTGATTCTCCAAACAACCTTATGTGGCGGGAAGAATGATGCCCCCCCAAAGAGGTCCACATCCTAATCTCCAGAATAGAAATACAGTTTATTCCGTGGTAAGAGGGAATTAGGTTTGCTAATCAGCTGACCTGGAGTTGGAAGGTTATCCTGGATTATCCACAAGGGTCTTAACAAGCGAAAGAGTCAGGCTGGAGAGTCACAGTGATTCAGTGAGAGGAGGATTCAATCCATCTGGGCTGACTGTGAAGAGGGAGGCAGAGGACCCTGAGTCAAGGAACGCGGGAAGCTTATAGAAGCTGGAAAAGGAAGGAAAATGGATTCTCCCCTAGAGCCTGCAGGAGGAGTGCAGCCCTGCTGACCCTTCGGTTTCAGCCCAGTGAAACCCATTGCAGATTTTTGACCTGCAGAACTGTAAGGTAATACATTTATGTCATTTACATCACTAAGTTTGTAGTAATTTGTTACCACAACAAAAGGAAACTAATACGCTGTATAAAGTAGGCATAGCTATTATCCACTGAAGTTTAGGGAGAATAAATAGCTTGCACAATGTTGTAGATAGTAAGACTTGGACCTAGGACCCATACCCAGCTGTTCAGTTACAGAGCTTGGGCCTATAACCACTGTTGTCCTGCTCCCTCACCTAGGCCATTATTTTGATTACCTTATTCACTGTGCACTTCTTCTGCAGGGATTTGCATGGGGAGAAGGCAGTGTTCGTGAAGTCAGCATTCAGCTCTTGGTTGTCCCTGTCTTTTCATGAGAAAGGTGAACTTGGTGTGCAGTAGAAAGGAGGACAGAGTCCTGGCTTGCAGAAGGTGCTGGGTGGACTGGCCAGCTCCAGTCATGCCTGGAGCTCTTGCCTGGTGCTGCCTCAGCTATTGTGGATGGAGTTTCAGAGCAACGATCGGGGCTCCCACTGTCCTTATTAGTAATCAGTGAGTGGAAACCTTCAAGCTTAGCTGCTGAGGAAAACCTGTGTGGGAACTCGAGCGAGAGGAGAGAAAAATAATTTCAATTTATACAACAGCTGAAAGAATGCATAGATGAATGAGTATTTTCAATGGGTCTCAAAACTTACATACTCACTGGGTATAGTTTATTTGTACTAATGTTTCCTAATGCTAAATAATGTTGATGCAATATAAAACTTTTTTTATTTTATTATTTAAAAAAATTTTATTTTCATAGGTTTGGGGGAACAGGTGGGATTTGGTTATATGAGTACGTTCTTTAGGAGTGATTTGTGATTTTGGTCCACCCATTACCCAAGCAGGATACGCTGAGCCCAATTTGTAGTCTTTTATCCATCACCCCTTCCTACCCTTTCTCCCTGAGTCCCCAAAGTCCATTGTGTCATTCTTATGCCTTGAGGCAATATGAAATGATTTTTATAATAATATTGTGAAGACAACTTTTCACAGTAAAAAAAAAAAAAAGGTGGAATGGTTAAATAAAGGGGGAGAGGAAGTGAGTGGGGAAGATTCAGAGCATTAATTGAGTAGCTTAGGGACGCAAAAGAAAGGTTAAAGAAGAATGGGCAAAGGCCCAGAGTTTGCGGGCATATTGATTCATTGGAGGATGATGGGTTGTCATTCCTGGAGAGGAGAGTGGTGGCTGGGGAGACCACAGTGAGGGGCCTTGGCCATCGTACCAGGTCAGGTGGTGGGGGAGATGGCAGGAACATTTATTCCTTGCCTCACATACACAGATCTCATCCAGCTCCCTTTACATTTGGGCATCGGCCGCTTTTAGCACATGAGGGTCTCAGCTATGCTGGGGGAGAAGCCATCAGCTCTGACAAAGCTCTCCCAGGACTGGTCTTTTTCACTAAGATTTATCTTGGCTTTGAGGGTCCTGAGAGCAGAGCACATAGTTCAGCTCCCTGAAGCCAAACCCCATGTTAGAAGGCAGAGAAAAGGCAGGGACTGCCGTTGACTGTCAAACATATCTTCATGGAGGGAGTGGAGATTTATTGAGTGTTAAATGTCAGTATGGATGTAATAAAGATAGTACACTATAAGTAATAAGCACTTTCCAAGTGAGGAACCATTTTTAATAAGTTGTCAACCTGTCTAGTACTATGAATTATTTTTTAAAAAAAAAGTAGAAGATGATGGAGAAAACCTGTTTGGAGTGATTTAACTTTCAGATCTGCTCCCCAGTTCTGCCCCTTCTTGACAGGGGTGCAAGTGTCCTGGGTGCCCAAAGACCTTGGGTCTTGCCCACCCTTCATTTAACAGAAACCCAATATTCCCTTTATTTCCTAAGATGGGGGTAGTCCTGATGCAGCATGGGCTTCTGACCTTCAGAGCACATTATGACAGCCAGAGAAGTCTGAGGAAATGAACACAGGAAAGAAGAAGGCAAGAAGGGCAGGAGGTACAAGGACCTGGGATGGTGCCAAGCCCCTGACAAGGGTGGCCCAGGTGCCAGCAGGCCCACTTGCCCCCTCAAAGATAAATGCATCATTTCAGATAATCTCACAGCTTCCAGCACGCTGAGTCCTTCTTGTAGCTTCCCACTCACTCCCAGGGACTCGAGGTGGCCTCTGCCTCCTGGGTGCCCATCTTCCTACCCACCATCTCTGTGATGCTCTCACTGTGCTGATAGTCTGCAAGTTCCACCAAGAGAATAAGAATTCACCCATGCGAAGGATTCAGGCTCACGATAGGCCTTCTTAGAGAAGATGATAGCAACTTTAACTGGCTCCAGAAGCCTCCAAGTCCTGAAAGCGTATGCTGGCCCCTTCCCGCATGAGGTTTCCCTGCCCCGCAGTCCATCCCAGGCTTATGTCAGCTTGCTGGCCTGACACTCGAGGTTCTCCGTTTTCTTTGTCAGAAGCAAACCCCCTGTTCTTCTCACTGACCCGTGAAGGTCGACTCCTCCCCTCTTTTGTTGTCTGGGCTACAGTTGGTACACAGCCCTGGTCCTGGGTGTGTGTGTGTGTGTCTTTGTATGCCCACCTGTCACCCAGCACTAATGAAATTGGTCTTGGTCTTGCAAAGACCTTTCCCGAAAAGGAATTCTACTCTCTGGTCGTTGTGATGTTAGGAAATACATAGTTGGTCTTCATCCCCATTTTTGGCAAAAAGCACCCAAGTGGTGCACCCTTCTCCCATGCCTGACGCCATGCATTTCTTCCATCTGGATGTTTGTGTAAATCCTTTATAATATTCTTTATATTAAACTGATAAACATAAGTAATGTGTGTCCCTGAGTTCTGTAAGCCACTCTAGCAAATTAATCATACTGAGGAGTGGGTCATAGGAATCTCCTACTTACAGTGGGTTGTCAAAAGCATAGGTAACTACCTACTACTTGCAACTGGCATCTGAAGTGGGGGCAGTCTTGTGGGACTGAGCCTCAACCAATAGTAGATGGTGTCAGAATGGAACTGAATTAGAGAACACCCAGGTGGTATCTGCTGAGAACTGATTGTTAAAATGTGTTGGGTGGCTTGTGAGAATAGGAGGAAACCCTTGTTTGTTTTTCCTTTGGCCATTAACCTAATAAACATGTTGTTCCTATATTATCTTCTGACAGGCTCTCCTCCAGATTGGCATGATGATCACATGTCACTGGTGGCTTGGAAATGCTGAGTGACTTGCCCAAGTTCTCACAGAGCCCTGGCTCTAGAAGCAGAGCTAGGATTAATCACCGGTGTGGCAGATGCTGAAGCTCATGGCTGCCTGGCCCAGGCTGCTCCCAGCTGCAGGCACTGGGGCCTCTTCCTTTAGTCTCAGTGCACTGATTTTGGAGCTCCACTTCCTGGGGCCCTGGAAGAGCTGTGCAGTTTCTCCTCTCCTGTCTTGGATCTTTTGCAGGCCTGCTAAGGTCCCCCCATAACATGGGCCCTGTCCTTCTAGTCCCTGGGATTCTTGTTCTTGTAAACCATGTGAGTTTCTGCATGCTCCATCTAGTGTCCATTCCATCATTTGAAGGCAGCAGACAGACCCTTGGGGGTTTTATTAACATTTCACCTGGCTATTTTTGAAATGAAGCAAATTGCTCAGAACTAGCTTAGGTCTCTGGTGGTCAGAAGTAGGCCTGTTGCATTTTGCAAGAGCTCTGCCTTAGAAACAGGTTTGGATAGGCAGCCTGACTCCAGCGCTCAGTGGCTAGGTGAATTGGGATAATCCTTTCTTTTCTACCGCTCAGAGCTTCTGGTTCCTCATTTGTAAAATGCAGATGATAACAGTAATCTCACTGAGCTCTTGACAAGATGAATGGGAAATGCATGGAGAGTCCCCCGCACAGAGCAGGTGCTGTGTCCTTCTGGGGAGGGGAGTTACACATTGGACCCACCCTGTCCCACAATGGCACTTTGCTCGGGGCCTTCATTTCAGTCTGCATCTGCCCACACACAGCTCACGGCTTCTCTTGTACAGCTGCATTAATCATCCATCCAAAAACACACGGAAGGGAGCCTAAATACCAACTCGCCCACGGATATTGAGCTCATTATTTATTTAAGTAACGTCTGTGCATCCTGAAGTCGCAGCCCCCATCACCTGCCCTCCCGCAGCTCATTAGCGTCACCAAGGGCTGCCTTTACTGTCTTCTGCCATTTAAGGTATTGCCACAATCAGGAGAGGAAGAGTGTGTGGATTTTAGAATGGTCTTATGAAGTTGGTGTGCTGACCTTTCCTGAACCCTCCTCAGGCCTTAGCTCCCAGAAGCTCTGTGTGGAAGGCCAGAAGCAGGCTGGGCCAGGATAGGGGGCACATTTTCAGATCCAACTGCCATTCGCTCCTCTAGAACGAATGGGCTATTTTACTCTCAGAATAATGTCTGGTGGGCATCCTTTGCTCTTCAACTAAGATGCTTTAAGGGTCTGTGGCAGCAGTTGGTTATATAAAGCTGACCACATAGCTCCCCATGTGATGAGGAGACTTCAGAGCTGCACGGTCTGGTGAAGGGTATGCTGTGACTGAGGACAGAGTCATAGTGTAGACTCATGGGAGACCAGAGGAGGGCTGAAGAAGAAGCTGCCCAGAAGGAAGCCCTAGAGCTGAATTTTGGCAGGCTAAGAACGAAGCTGGGCAAAGGAGGGCAGTCCAGCAAAGGGAGCAGCAGGAGGAGAGGCAGGGAGGCAAGACACTCCCTCTCTTAGGCACGGCACTGGGCATCGGATTGGACCATTGGGAAGGTGCTCAAGATTGCAGACTGGCAAACCCATGGCTTCTTATGGTGTAAAGAGGAGAACTCTGAGCAAATGGAGCGAATCTGAGCAAAGGCTGGACTTTGCAGGTTTAACGTGCATATGAATCAGTTGGGGATTTGTTCAAATGCAGATTATGATGAGGTAGGTCTGGGCTGGGGTCCAAGAGTCTGCATCTGTGGCATGTTCCTCAGCGATGCCCATGTTGCTGCTGGGCCATGGAGCACACTTTGTAGAGCAAGGGCTAGCCTTGTAGCAGGCAGGACAAGCCCAGGGTGTCTGACCTTGGAGAGCTTATTTCTGTCTCCCATGTCGTTGGAAGTTTGGCTTTAGCTAATTTCATAAGGTTGCTGAAGAACTGATGCACAAGCCCATCACCTTAGTGTGCCTGGGATACTGATTTGTTTTTATCTTCTTCTTAACACCTTTGCAATCAGTCGCCATGCTTCTGAATTCCCACCAGGACAGGGCAGGGACCTCTAAGAGGAAGACAGACTATCCTGAGTAAGGGAATCCAAGCTGGTGTGACTGTCCTCATGGCTTCTGTATAACGATAAAGGGCTGGGTCTCACCCCTGGGAGAAGATGGGCTGCCTTTCTCAGGGATCCCAGGATGCTACTCCTCATTCTCCCTGCCTCTGTACATTTCCCCTCACTGCAGAACAGTCCAAGCCGATCCATCTGCCCAGAGGCCTCTCATTCCCTTGCCTTCTGGCTCCGGGGTCTGTGGGCTAAGGCGGAGGGCTTTCATAAATAAGGCCCTGGGAGCAGTGTGAAGAGCACAGCTCCAGGGCAGAGCCAAATGCCCAGTAAGGGTGTGCCCACTGCATGGGGCTGGCACAGCTGGGGCAGGGTGGCAGGCCCCTCCGGCTGCACATGGTCTTCCCAGTAGACGGGCGGGAGCCAAATGTTCTTTTTCACCCTGAGTTCTCCATAACAAAGGCTCCAGTGGAATTGGCTCCAGGCAGTCCAGGAGCTACATATTAAGCTCCTGCTATGGGCCTTGGCCCTAGGAGACAAGGGTCCTTCTCAGGAGGCCCACAGCCCAGTAGGGAAAGAGACAAGGATGACAGCAATCGTAATTCAGTGTAGCCAGAGGGGAGCAAAGAGGGATGTAGGGACTTAGATGGGGATGATTAAGTCTGTGGAATGGGGTGGATGATGCAAAGAAATGTATTTAAGCTATGCTTTGAAGGATCCGCCATTCTATGGGGCCTGATGCTGAGCTATGCACTGGGGATACAGCTGGGATAATTCAAACAGGGTCTGCGCCTCCTGAAGGGCCTGCTAGGGCAGGAAGGGTGATGACATCCTCAGAGGTGCAGCAGGTGCCATCAGTGCCTTGTCCATATCTCACTGGTCCAGCTGCCAACCACCAGCACTGAGTTTCTTTGCCTGGGTGCTTTCTCTTCCCATTGGTGTCTACTACACTGGGGCAGACCAGAGTGCTGGGAAATTAGCAGTCCTGCCCTCTACACATCAGCTGATGACTGCCAGGAGATGGTGTATCAACACCCCCGTTCCCTGGCCCCTTGGGAAAGTCAGCTCTGAGGCATGTGCTCCGTACTGAGTGTCCCCATCAGGATTCAGTCTCAATCTCCCAGCATGCTGGCTGCATAAATCACCTTTCCTTGCTGCCTTCCCTTCTTGTCTCCTGTTTCTCCCTTACTAGGTTTTCTTCATCTCCTTCTTGAACTCAAATACTTGCCCAAGAGTCAGCTTCTGGCGGGAACCTAAGCTAAGACCATAGAGGAGGAATCTGTGCTTTAGGGAGCACAGGGCATGTAGAGGTGTAGCCAGGGCAAGGGATGGCACAGACTGCCCTCTAATGGGAATTTGGGGATGAATCACCTGGTGGGGTTCAGGGGACTGTTTGGGTGGCTCAGCCCCTCTCTCAGTCCTGAGCTTACTCACCCAGCTATGCACAGTTACCCACACCTGTAGAGACCTCCTGCCAGGATTCCATTGGATTATCCTTCTGGAAGCAATTTGAGCAAATTCCATTAGATTGCAAAGTCAGTGCTGAGGAGCTTGGAAAAGATTATGGAAGACAGCATTCCCTAAAGCAAGTTCCATAGCACATCCATCCTGGGATGTGTCCACAAAGGAGGGCTCTCCAGTCACATGAGCTTGCCCGGGGCTGTAGGTACATTTCACTCTTGGAGGTTCCCAAGAAAGGCCTGAGAAGTCCGGAATCAGGAACCATTTTCATCTAACTGGGATTAACCAGTAATTCCCTGAGTCATTTGACCACAGAACCTTCTATCTCATAGCACTTAATAACTCTGCACAGAACTAGGGTGCTGTAGAGCACGCTGTGGGAAGTGCTGATACAGGGAAGAGGGGACTTGGAGTTAGGGAAGACTGGAGGCTGAAGCCAGCCTCCCAATGTGACTTCTCTGCTCTCAGCGAGCCCCAGTAGGAAGGTGTCACTGCATTACAGAATCAGATCACAAAACCAGTCCTGGGACCAGGTGGTGACCAGAGACTGCTCAGAGCCTCTTTCTACCAGAGACTAGAAGCAGAGTGTCTGATGCATTCATAATGTGCTACATAGACCACCGCAGCTCAGAAGGCAGAGGGAGAGATAAGAGAAACCACTGCCTGGAACCAATTCAGACCATTAGGCCAGAGGACGATAGACAGATAACTGAGAATGAATAGATCGTACTATTATCCAAGGGGTAGAGTAGAACTCAGAATGAGATGCCCCAAAATAACAAAAAACAGACTGAGAGTCAGTTATTGGGATATGACTGGGGTGGGAGGAGAGAGAGAGAGAAGAAAGTGAAAAGAGAGAGAGAAAAAAACAGAAAGAGAGGGAACGCAAGAGAGATTGAGCCTTCCTTTCAGTTTATTTTGTGGCCACCACCCCTGACTTGTTCTGGGAGATGATGTTTCAGATAGGAGGTTATTGAACAAAAGGAACTTGAAGCTCAAGGTAGGGAAGGTGACAAATAGTAGTATTTCCTGCCTCCTGTACCCCTTCCTCCCTCTAAGATCTACAAATTCTCCCTTCTCTCTTCTCTATCTTCCTGGTGGGGCTTGGGGTAGCAGCCTTGCTCCTCTCTCCTCATCTTCTCTTTCTTCTCCATCACTCTTGGATCTGGGAGGTCGAGTATCTAGGTAACTTACCTCTCCACAGTGCAATTTGAGTTTAGGGACATTGATAACAGCATAGCTATTTTAAATGAGTTCATGTTCCTGGCCTAGATTTTATTAGACGAGGCTTCTAGAAGACGAATTTGCAGAAGAAAACATCAGCGTGTGGGATAGAGAGGGACTGGGGCCAGAGGCCATAGATGAGTCAATGTTCTGACTTTCACATGGGGCAGAAGTCAGCTTTGCAAACTATAGGTTAGTGAGTTTAATATCATCCCTCAGCAAACCACTGGAATAGATCATTATTAAATTTAGATTATTTTTGAATTGTATCAAAGTAACCTTTACATAGTTAAAAAAAAAACCTCAAATAGTATCTGTAATAAAATAAAATAGTTCTCTGCTTCACCACAGTCATCTTCCCAGCCCTGACCCCCAGAGAAGCTTGATTGAAGACCGTTAGCTGTTTTATCTCATACTTGCTACCTTATTACTAAGTAGCATGCTGGCACAACTGTTTTCTGATTCAACAGTATTAGACATTATGTATTCATTTCTTATTATAGTCTATAGGGATTTGGCTGCCTTATACTTTCTACCTCCTTAAAACACATACCTCCTCCTCCTCAGACCTCACACTTTGGTTAAAAATAATAGACGGTATTAACATTATGTATGGTGAAAATATTGTTCCATGTTAAGGAGACTTCCGTGATATAAACTTTGTTTTTCCTGGTTGAATCACTGTCCAGTTGGAAAAATGTTAATTTTTAAGCATTTTAGGCAGAATTTAAGGAACGGGTTATACAAGTAATGGAAGAGTGGGGAAGCCAAACAGAGGAAGTCAAGGCAACCAGAAATTTGCCACAGCAGGAAGCTGCCACCAGGCCTAGAGGTAGAGGGCCAAGGGCATAGGCAGTTTTTCCAGAGCCCAAGAGGCAGGGTCACTGGCAGAAAGTGGAACCAGGGCAGTCCTTTCTGAGAGGAGCCAAAGCCATGAGGAGGTGCCACCTCCGTGGGAGATGCCACATGAGACAGACAGCCATGGGCAGAGACACCTAGGCTTCTCCCCTCCCCTGCCCCTGTCTCTCTTCAGTGCCTCCTGTTGGCCAAATTCACATAGAATCCAATTGAGAAACACAGCTTACAGGAGTTAGCCTGCTCTGCTCGCTTCAATTCCCATGACGTAGAACGGGCCAGAGAAGAGCAAGGAATGGAAATGAGGGCAAACAGGCTAACCCCAGACATAGTCATATTAATATTTGCCCTTTTTATAAAGAAAATTCAATAAGCATTTAGCATTGATTTTTTTCTACGTGCTCTATCAAATCTGTTTTACGAATGTTTGAATATATGTATATAATTCATTCATTTCATTTGGTTTCCATGAATGCTCCATCCTTCCACTGCATCTGGGCTGTTTGCTCAGGCCTGCCGTTTGAGGCGTGAGGACAGCTTCGGCTCAGGGAGTCTTTCATCCTGCTCCTCAGCTGAACCCCCTGCGTTAATCTCTTGTCTTCCTTGTTCTTCGTTTACTCCCTGTTTATAGGAACATGTCTTCCAGTAGCTTCCCAAGAAAGAGGCCATGGGAAATAAATATTTGCCTTTGCATGTCTGAAATGTCTTTATTCTACGCTCACATTTGATTGACAGGTTAGCGAGCTTTAGAACTCTAGGTTGAAAACAACTTTTCCCTGGAATTTTGAAGGTGCTGATTCATTGCCTTCCAGCTCCCAGTGTTGCTTTTGTAGTCTGATACCATCCAAGTTTTTGCTCCTTTCTATATGACCTGTTTTGGTTTTTTTTCCTCTTTGTACGTTCTTAAAATCTTCCTTATATCCTGAAATTATCTTCGTAAATCTAGACAAACAACCCCAAACATAGATTTGCTTTACTGAAAGCATAAAGTCCCTCCCTCCACCGACAGGAAAATATTACGACCCAGTGGATTTGAAGCTTTTGATCTTAGATAAAGCCTGATGTCCTGAAGCGATCAGTTCCTAATTGTAGGACTTTTTGGCAAAATTAGCCATGGATGATCAAATAAAGCCTCTCCTTGATGCTCTGACTTGGTACATCCAGTACTTTAAATAAACAAGACTCCTGGGGTGTAATTACAGAAGCATCTGTATCTTTGTTATCGCTGTCCTTTTAAATGTGCTCAACTGGAGTAAGTCTTCTCCTGCTATGGGGTGAAAATTCAGACAAGACCATGACTTTCTTTTTCGTAAGTCATATATTAATTTACACCAAAACACAGTCTTGAGAGAGTCCAGTGCTGTTTAATCAGCAAAACTTAAACTTACTGTTAATTCTGCTAGAGGAGCTGTAGTCCAAGGAGGGGCATGGGGTCCTGCTTCTCTCTTTTGGCTCCTCCTCCCTACTTGCCAGCTGTAATATCTCACCGTTCTAGAAAGGAGAAGGAGGAGAGGTATGGGGGGCAGGAGGCTTCCCACTTGACTGATACTGTCCTGAAGTGGCCTGTGCTGCAGGCACAGGCAGATATTTAAGATGCCTCTTTTATTGTGTGATTCTCTGGAGATGCCCCTGCTGGGCCAGGTGACTGCAGCTTCTTTGGTGGAGCCAGGGCCTCAGCTTTAACTGGCTGCTCCCACCCCTCCCATAGTTCCTGCCCCTTTGGTGCCCTCATAGTGGCTTATTGAGGGATCCCATACCCTGGCAAGCTTCTTTCTTGGGCAGGATGCCTACTAAAATGACTGCAGGCTGATATTCCCTCCATGGCTCCTGGGTTTGGCCACCTTTGTCCTGCCATTGGAGGTGGTTTTAGTGGCTTCTTAGCTTTCTCCACCATGAGTCAGGCACAGACATCTGTGTCCCCCAACTTCAGGGAACCCAAATCAGTTCCGCGGGTGGTTCTGCTGAAGTCTCTCCCACCAAGTGTGGGGTCGGGGGTCGGTCATCCAGCCTTTCCCTCGGGGATGGGTGGACCCCAACTCAGAAATCCTTTTCACAGGCCCTCTTAATCTTCAACAATGCAGTCCTTTAGTGCCTTAATCTAAGTGAATCACTAATTAATTTTCAGTCAACTTCTTTGAAGTGTCATGCACTGGTTTGTCTGAGAACTCACTTGGGCTTCCGATATCTATTGCATCTTGGTGCCTTAGTGAAAGTTCTCAGCTTAACATTCTTGTTATGTGGGCATCTCCCAGAATCTGTCTCCTCCTTGCATCTGTCACGTTGTGCCCAAGTTGCTGTGAAATAGCCATCTCGAATATCTAAACGCCTGTGAGCAATGGCTCCTGAAAAGAGGCAGTGGGGGCTGGAAATTTGATTCCTTCAGAAAAAAAAAGAGTTTCCTGAGAACAGGATATTCCAATTAGCGAGCTGATAGCTCATCCTTGTCACCGGAGCTGTCAATAGCAGAGCAAGAGTGCTGGGCAGTGCTTTATGAGCCAATAAAGGAAGCACCTCCAGAGTCCTAGGAAACACATTTTATTTGCTTATTTATTGCCTTTAATTTTATGGGCTATAGGAGAAATTTCTCCCTTCTGAATGTGTCCAACTAGCTCTGTTCACCCGAGAAATCACATTCCTCAGTTCTGAGTATCCCTGAATAACCACAGGAGAACAGAATTCTATTTCTCTGTGTGTGCATGTGTCTGTGTGTGTGTGTGTCCCTGGTCTGAATGGTTCCAGGCCCTGATAAGTCAGCTATTGCCAGGTAAGAGTCTGGAATCCCGGGAGACACGATGATGAGGGGTCGCTTCTTATGCTGTTATTAATGTTTGGATGTCTCCCAATTTCACTGCTACTCAGAAGAACCTTATCAGCTGGGATGGGGAAAGACTGAACTAATTGATTTCTGATTTCCAGGGAGACCTGGCTAGAAGACATGAAGGAAAAATAGGATTCTTGAACTAATAAGTTGAGGGATCATAACTCCAGGGGACCAGAAGGGAAGGCTGAACAGAGAAGGGCACTTTCATGTTCACCACATCCATATTTCTATCATGAACCATCTCGCCTTACAGGCAGGGAAGTTTTGAGCTTAGAGAATGGGATGGGTCATGAAAACCATGGCGCCTCTGGCTCTGTTCCAGGAGTCGGTGCCTGTTGTTTCCTCCTGTGTAGACCGGAGTCAGGGTCTACATGGTCGGAATTCTATGGAGCCAAGATGCTGTGTGACAGATGGATGTGGACTCCAACCATGACAATCCAGAAGGCCTTGGGGACTTGTTTCATGCACAGCTCCCTGTGGAACTGCTGCTGGGGCAGGGGATTCTAGGGACATCTCCCCAGTTTTCTTCTGAAAACAACATGAATACATGTTGGGCAGGTGCAACAGCTGTGCATGCGGTCCCCTCCCAGGCTGGCCAGCGGTGGTGTTAGGTACCATAAGCACTTAGCATTGTTAAGTGGACATAAGTAACAAGATGCAACAGCCTCTGGTCAAGTTTCAAAGATTTTGTTTTAAAGTATGCTTTTGGATTCTAACATTCATTATGATTAAAAGGAACAAAACTCAATTTGGGGTCTCAGGAGCCACCATTCTAGATTTCTAGGATGTCAGGAGCCATGCTCTTAAGCTTCTAACCCTGCTGTTTTAATGAGATTAATGATATTTTCCACTGAGCACCTACCTGTGATGTTCATAAAAAAATGAAATAAATGACTCACATGGAGATTTGGAAGGATATCACTGTGGAAAGCGGATGCTAACAGCCTCTAGAAATATGATAATTATCAGCTATTTGAGATGCAGTCACTGTAATATGATAACAAGATGTGTTATGCAGGTAGAAAGCACGGAGAGAAATGGCACAAAGTAGAGTTATAAGAAAAAAAAAAGAGATCTTGTTTGGTTATTCACTTCATTGTGATAAAACTGAAATGGGAGAAAGTTGAAATCTCCATACTGAAATTTACATGGTATTCAATAGCCCCTATCTGTTCATCTGTAGAATGGGCATGATATTTTCCCCTAAAAGGTGCACACTCTGTGCTAGGCAGGAGGCCTGGGTGTGGCAGGAGACTGTCAGACTCAGGGACATTTTGCTCATGTAGGTGCCCATTTTTATATTGACATTCCCACTCTGGGGAAAGGCAGGTCAAGGCATTTTAGACACCTGTGGAGTAAATACTGTCTCTCATGTCCTCTAGTATGTTTTCTAGAATATGTTAAATATATACACATATGCTATCTCCTCTTTGTGAATTTGAGGCCTCTCTGCTTGCACTCCACCAACTCTTCCCATGGTTGGGAGCCTCTGCAGCCCTAAACCACTGTTGATACAGTGAGGAATAAATCTTTGGGGTTCGGATTTCTTGATCTCCAATGTTTGTTGAATGAATGAATCCACTTCCACTTAACTTTAAAGCCCAGTGTTTCTACTTCCAAAATGTACCTTAAATACTTCTCTCCATCTCCAGTACTACTAGCTTCATCCAAGCCACTTCTTTCCTGGATTACTCAATAGCTACGAACTGTTCTCCTTCCATTCATTCTTCTGAACTTTCAATTATGTTAATCAGATTCTGTTCCTCCTTTGCGGAAGACCCTTCCAAATTTTCCCATTGCTGTTAGAACAAGAGTCACACCCCTCACAAAGGCTCACAGGTCTTGTGCAATCTTTCCCAGCCTTCTACCTTATCTATGCTTAGCACTCTCAGCCAATCACACTGGTACCATTTTGGTTCTTTGAGCCCCCTGAGGCCTTTCTGGCCACAAGCCTGTTATACTTGCTGTCTCCTTAGTTCTATGGCTGGCTCATTTTCATCTTGGATACCACTTCAAATATGCCCTTCCTATGACCTGTGTGGATCAGTCTATCTAAAGTAGCACCTCTCCTCCAAGTCTCTCTTACTATGTCACAATCTGTAATGACCTGGGTTCTTGGTTTATTTTACGTAATGTTTTGGTTTATTTTATGAATATCTTTTTATTTTTGTTTTTTGTTTTGTTTTGAGACGGAGTCTTACTCTGTCACCCAGGCTGGAGTGCAGTGGCACGATCTCGGCTCACTGCAACCTCTGCCTCCCGGGTTCATGCGATTTTCCTGCCTCAGCCTCCTGAGTAGCTGGGATTACAGGCATACACCAACACACCTGGCTAACTTTTGTATTTTTAGTAGAGATGGGGTATCACCATGTTGGCCAAGCTGGCTCAAACTCCTGACCTCAAGCGATCTGCCCATCTCGGCCTCCCAAAGTGCTGGGATTATAGACATGAGTCACTGTGCCTGCCTTGGTTTATTTTATTAATGTCTTAATGTCTGCCAGGTGCCTGACAGTTAGTAGATGTTCAGTTAGCATAAGTGTGTATGCATGTAGGGGGATAGCCAGTAAACTTGCTTCTCTCTCCCTCTACATGCATACACACTTTGGCTTTGCAAAAAAGACAGCCCTGCTGCTGCTGCCCTCAAGCCTTCCTTCTGAGAAGGCACTCAGGATGCTGAAAGTGAAGCTCACATATTTCACTCTGCGCTGTCTGCACACTCTGCCGTCTTTAGGCCCGAAATGAGCCTTCTGGAATCTTCAGGCTTTCTAAATGCTGAATATACAGCATTAATCAGATCTTGCATCTCTGGTGAATAACCAAGACACCTTTATGTTGAAATGCAGATTCTCCATTGAAAGGCAACTCTTTCATTTCAAATATTTGAATAAGACTGGGTTTGTATTTATACAGAAGAGTGTATCCTGGGCCTGGAGTGCTTTCATTTAATTGCTCAATAAATACATTTTCACTCATCCAAAGCTATTGCCTTGAAGTATTTTGCACTGAAGAAGTCAAATAAGTGACAGTAGCCCTGTTGAATTCTATTTAATTTTACTCAATAATGTGTTGTTTAGTTCCAGGGGTTTTCTGGGCCTGTATGTACCAGGGATAGGTTGAGAGTGCCTTTTTTGGAGGCAGGTGGGTTTGGGGATGTAGTAAGAGCAGTGAGTGGGATAGGGCAGAGTGAGGTGGGTGCATGGATGGCACCCTTGCTTCCCACTTGCTGTAGAATCTTTTTTTTTTTTGAGACAGGATCTCATTCTGTCACCAGGCTGGACTGCAATGGCATGATCACAGCTCATTGCAGCCTCGACCTTCTCAGCTCAGGTGATTGTCTCACCTCAGCCTTTCAGGTAGCTGGGACTACAGGTGCACACCACCATACCCACTAACTTTTTTGTAGGCTTTTTAGAGACAGGGTCTCACTGTGTTGCCTAGGTGGGTCTCGAACTCCTGAGCTCAAGCAATCCTCCCACTTCAGCCTTCAAAAGTGCTAGCATTACATACAGGTGGGAGCCACTGTGCCTGGCCCATGTCTTTCTAAGACATTTCTTTGAGTTTCTATTTCCTTGTATATAAAATGAATATGATAATACCTATCCCCATGGTTTATTCTGGAGATGAAATAACATAATGAAGATAGAAAAATATACCTAACACACTGTTTGGCACTCAGTTGGTGTTTTTATAAACATAGAATAGCTGATTTCAAGGTAGGTATACATTGTAATCATTAGTTTTATTACTCTAACTAGACTCAATGTATAAGAGTCTGTATCTTTGTTTCACTCTGTACATTCAGAAGGGGCTCCATAAGTACTTAAATTGTCATTTGTCATTGATTTCTCATTAAAGAACGAATAATTATCATTAATTGCATAGCCCAGAAATAACTACCACATTTTAGTGTATTCTCTGCCTCCCCCTCTCTCTGAATGTACCCATCTTGAATTGACTTTAATTTGATTTACTGGGAGCAGAAACGGGAAGCTCCAAGAAATACATCAAGTCAGAGAGAGAGTGAGAAAATGACTGTCCCTGCTGTACCCCTCTCCCCGCGTGACCCTCCTTACCCTTCCAACCCCAGACCTGCCCTGAGCCAGGGAACCTGATAGCCAGGCATTGGCACGGGGCCCTGCAAATCCCTTTCTCTGCTCCAGCCAGGCAGTGCAGAACAGTGGGAAACATGGCCCACATCTAGGTAGTAGAGCCCCTGTCCTGTCATGGGAATTGGTTGCTATCAGCTCTGCCTAGTGTGTCATGGGAATTGGTTGCTATCAGCTCTGCCTAGTGTGAGATAGATTGCCTGATCTTTTGTGGCAGCATATGCCAAAGAAACCTACTTGTCTTGCAAGCAAATCCTAAATAAAACCCAAATTGTTTCCTGCTGGTGGCTTTCTGCTGAGGCTGGTCTTGCTGTCCTCCTTGCTCAGCCATGTCCCCGTCACTCTCTGACCAGCTCTTTGCTAGGCCCTTCATGGCCCCTGGACAACTGTGCAGATGATGGGGAGGGCCAGGCTGCAAAGCTGTTTTATTTGTCAAATAGACATCCAGTCAGGGCCCAGGCAGGGCAGGATCCTAGGTGAGGAGGTGACATCAGAAAAGTACTCCAGAATTTCCATCCTGCCTACTTTCTTTTCTTGCTGAGTACCCCCAGGCAGGTGGCAACACTTACCTGAGCCTCAGTGTCCTTGCTTAGGATGCTTCTACAAGGGTTATTTTTACATTGTGTTCCAAGTCCTGTGCTATGGACTTTATAGACATCATCTATCTATGAAGCTAAAAATTTCATGGCAGAGCTGGTGCATGCTAAAAAGCAGAAGGAAAGGGGGAAGCATTGAAAGACACCTGGAGAGTCACAGCAAGAAGAATCTCACCTGTGATTCGTGTTGCCACCAGCACCATGGTTAGCAGCCAGTCCCCACCTATGTGTCATGATGCCATGGAGACGGAAGTCCCAGAACAATACCATGTCAGGGCTGGACCAGTCCTACCTGACTCACTGCTTTAGAGGTGACAAATTGAGAGCTAAAGTGGGCATGACTTATTGAGTGGCATTCATTTATTCTTTCAATCACTTAACCGAACATCTCCTGTGCATCTGTTAGGTGCTGAGCCCCACACCATGTTCTGAGACCAGTGTGCACAGTCCTGCCCTTGGAGAACAGCTGCAATCATGAGAGAGATAGAAAGCCAACTGTAAGGATGAATGGAGAGGAGGAAGCCAGTGTAGACCTCTTATAAAAGGAGTGGAATGGAAGCAAATGGGGGAAATGAGAGGCTAGGATGAGAGGGACCCAGAAGAGGTTTTCTTCAATGGGGGAGACTAAAGCACATAGATGATGGAAGAAAATGGTCCCAAGGAAAGGCAGGGAAGGAAGATACAGGAGAGACAGGGATATGGATGTACCCAGGCCCATGAGTATAGATGGGGAGAAACCAAGAAGCCATTTGGAGGGACATTTGACTCTCAGGCACAAGTTTTGAAGAGGGGGACTTGGAGGGGGAAAACATCCCATTGAGCGCACAGTGATGTCCCGGGGTCGCAGGTGGTCAGAGACTAAGGATGCAGCATGGATACGCCATGGCAGCTGCACTTCCTGGCAGTCCTTCCTGGTCTGTGGGTGGGGACCGCCATAGGGAGATGCTGCCAAGCACAGGGCTCACAGGGGCAGGAAGAAGCTCTCTGGAAGGAAAGGGTCTGAGAATTTGCCAAGGGACCCAGCTAGTGGAGTCTGAAAGGGGTCTTTCAGTCAATCCCGTGACTCTGCCAATATCTCAGCTAGCTTAGTAGTAGACAGGAATCATATACAGATCCAAAGATCAAAATTAGCTAGTGATTAGTCATCCTATCACTGTCCCTAAGCCTCTGGCATAGGAATAATTGGGTCTACAGCATGCTCACTTGCCTAGCCTTCCTCACACCCTGATGACGGGGGAAGTGAGATAAATGAAGAAGGGTAGGAGGCTTCTTCTTGTCTTCTAAGATGGAAGTTCCCATCCATGGACCAAGATATGTATGTAGGGCATGACTGTACAATTTCCTCCACACCAGCAACAGGAGCATGCACAGACAGAATGTGGATATCCCTTGGTGCCTAGGTCTCAACCTCAGGGCCTATGGACTGAAGACCTGGCCTTGAACTGGGTGGTCCAGGGTCTCTGCCCGTAATAACACAATGACAGTAATAGCTGTGGCCAAGCATGCAAGGGGGCTGGCTGTGAGACTTCTCAAGGCAGGGAAACACCTTGGGCACAGCTTCGAAACCATCCCTATCCAAGTGTCCCCGTCAGTTGGCAAAAGTAACCTGAGAGGCAGAAGCAGATTGGAGGGACAGTGTTTCTCTAAAGGTTCCTATGGGAAGGAGTTACAATGGCAAGAAAACAAGACTTCTATTCACTCAGAGAACAAAATCCACTTGGAGACCTGTGATGTTCTGAAAAGCTTGTGATTAGGGACCCTGTTCTGGGGGCCTGATAGAATTACTGTGTCCTTCAATATGCTCTCCTCCAACGCAGCTGAGTGGAGACAGGCTGAGGGGGTCCTGGAAAAGGCCCCATGTCTTGGGCCCCCAAATCCCTTTGGAAAAGTCTGCAGGAGAAAGCTGGGAACACCTACGGGAGCCTATACTCATCCCCCAACAACCAACTCACAGTCCACGTTTCAGCAAATCTTCTCAACACCGTCCATGGAGCCAGCCCTGAGACCCTAAGCTGACAAAGGCATGGATGGTCCTTGCTTTGAGAGAGCTCACAGCCTGTCTGAGGAGCCCTAAATGGCTCCTCATGGATCAAACTGAAAGCAAGTCAGAGGTTGATCACCAAGACCCAGATCCAGTGAGGTTGAGAGAAGAAGTGAATTAGGGGTCACGGGACCAGGGATTGCTCTCTAGAGGACAAGGGCCTTCTGCTGAGCCCTGCAGCAGCCTGTCTCTGCTGTGGAGATGTGTACTGGACCCTGTAAAAGACATAGTCATGACAACACATTTGACGAGCACTGCCTGTTGCCACGAAGCTTGGAAGCACTTTATAATGAGGGGCAGGCTTTCAGGGCTGTCTCCATGCCTTTCATCTGCTCCCTCTGTGAAGTCCCTGGGAACAGTCTGGTACCATGGTTGGGGACCTTTGTTAGTTCTGCACTGTCTGAGACATTCACAGAGGTAAGAAAGCAGACGGGCTCCTTTATGTTTATAGCAACTCAGACTGTTTATCTTGGCTACCGGGATCCAAAAAATAATATCCTCGGAGCTGGCTGTTTCACAGTGACATGGGTAGAGTGCTGTGCTCTGCTGACCTCATCTCAAGGAGCAGTGATTGTGCCCGACACACTGTCCCGACCAAACTCTGGCAGCAGCTGTATGACTATCTGTCCGTAGGACCGTCCGTCTGTCCAGCCAGCCAGCCCCATGTGCAGTGATGGTCCACCAGCAATACTCATTCACCTATCCATCTCACGCTGGAGAGCGAAGGTCGCTGAAGGCAAGGAGCCTGCTGGACTTCTCTCTGTATCTCTCTTTTAGTGGTTCATAACATTTTCCCCATCACCAGCACTTGTAGAATCTGCCACACCCCATTAGTGACAGCTGCTTAAAAAGCTGGTCATTCTCGAAGTGAAGAGATAGACCAGCATCAGAGAGCATCCTGTTTAGAAAAGCCCCCAGACCTGAGAATCTTAACTACAAGTGACTAAGAAAGACTAACTACAAGTGATTCTCCTACCCTTGAAGCAAGGCTGATTAGAAGCTTTTTTTTTATGTTTCTCAAAGTGTATGCTGGGGAACACTGCTTCAGAAACATGTGAGGAGTTTGTGGTATGGAGAAAAGACTCAGAATCTTAAAAAAGACTTGGCTGCTCCTTAGAGCTGCATGGCAGGCAGGAAGGAGGGGAGCATTCACCGGCAGGGGCGGGGGGCCACCACAGCCTGGGTCCTTGACAGGTTTCTCTTTCTACACCTAAGTATATCCAGGAGCCCTCAACAATTTGCCTTGGGGAGGTGGGTCTATGCTCAAGCAGAGAAGATGAAACATTATGATGTTCAGATGAGGAAAACAGACTTGGAATCATAAGTTATTAAATTTTCCAAAGGCTTTGGGACAGAGGATAATGATAACATATTACTACATCTGAAAGGAAGCATGGTATTTTACCAGTACAGTATTTATGATATATAGAAGAATTACAGTATTTTTCTCAGGGGATAAGACAGAAAGGGTTGCTCTGTTATTTGAGATTTGAGATGTTTCCAGTTGACCTGAAGTTCTGCTGATTAGGGAGGGGCTAATTTCTTCCTGACCCAGACCTTCTGCTCTAGAATCTCTTGGGATGGAGTATCTCAGGGTGATATGTAGTCTTAACAAACTTGCCAGGTGGATTCTTGTATACACACTGAAGTTTGGAAACCACTATTCTTAATCCAATGGTTCTAAGTCTTGGCTACATATTGGAATCACCTGGAGAGATTAGAAAACAATGAAAGGAAATGCAACAAAAGAGATTCCCAGAACCCCACCTCCAGAGATTCTGACTCAACCAGGGTTGGGCTGGGCATTCTTAGTTTAATGTGATTATCTCATTCCCAGTTGACTTCATGTGTAGCCAGGGTTGAGAACTTGGGTTAAACCGTGTACTCAGCCATGGCGCCCATCTGTGCCCTGAGCATGCACAATGCATGAGTGTGTGGGTGTGTCTCCTGGGCTGATTCCCACCCTTGGGGACATTTATGACTGGGCTTGCTCTGGCAAACAGAGTGGTTCCCTTTAAATGCCTCCATCTGGCCATCAGACTGGCATGGCGCCTCTGCTGTGTTCAGAGGATCTTGCTGGAAGCCAGGAGAAAAGCCTCTGTCATGTCACTTCTCTCATCTGGCTCTGGGTAAGAAAGGGCTCTGTGAAGGGGCAGGGGTGGCAGCTGCAGTTGGAACCACTGGTCCTGGGAAGATTTCTGACCATGAAGCCGTGGGCGACCTAGGTTGGGGCAGCAGCACCCGATGTCATGGTTGCTGCAGAGCCATGATCCCTGATCCTCAGTGTGGCTTCTGCATGTCAGTGTGGAGAAACAGTGGAGCCCTCCTGCCTGCCATGGGCCCACGCATGGTGTCTATCTTCTCACCATTAAGGGTGTCCTGCCTCCTGCCTCCTGGGCCCCAGGTTAGGAAGACATTCTCCTCCACCCAGAGTGCCTGTGCACAGAAATAATCAGTTCATTTTCCATCTTTTATTAATCAAAGACACATGTAGCTGTTAGGCAGGGCTCCTGAATCCCAGTAGGTAAGAAGTTTTTCTACTTTGAGTCTTCTAGAAATTGTACCTAAAGCCAAGTAATCGGGTCCTTTCACTGATCTGCATGTGTCCTGTTGCCAGGCCTTTTGAAGCAGTTTGAAGAGCTCAGAAACACCCTGCCCAGGTCTCCCTTCTGTCTTGCTTCCCCTCATTCCTGCCCCAACTTTACCTCTCTGTGTCATCTTTAACAAGCCCCTCAACCTCTCTGATAGAACAAAAGCCTTGACCTCATCCTCTTCCCTGAGGAAGGAGACAGATGAACTCATTAGCTTACAGGTTTCAAAGCACATTCTTTAGCCACAGACCCTTTCTTTAAAGGGTTTCTTATGCAAAATCCTAAGAGGTAAACAGACTGAATTGGAGTTAATCTGGCAAAGGGGGAAAGAGGGATGTGACTCCCCTTATCCCCACACAGGCTCCATTTTCCCCAAGGGGGTTCCACAGACTCTTTTGGAAACCACAGTCCTAAATAAGTTATTTTCAATGGGGGATCATCCCTCCTTTCCTGGGTGTCCCTATAAATCTTGGGAAAGTTAAGTGGCATATGTACTTTGAAAAAGCACATTCCAAAATGGTCACCATTTTTATTTGTTTTCAATTGAGATAGCTAATTTATTTTCCAATTTCAAGTAACCTGAAAGGAGGAATTTCAACATCTATATAAAGGTGGCATTGGTTTATAAAGGTTGCAATCCGTTGATCTAAGCAGTGTTTTGCAAAATGCAGTCACAACCCATCCAACAGGTCATGGAATCAATTTACTAGGTCATGAACAGCATTTTTTCTTAATAGAATATTAAAGAATGAAATAGAATACATCAGAGTTAATCACACATAGTCATGCTAAAGATTATTTTGTAACCTCGTTTCCCTTATGTGTGTTTGTGTATAATGGGTGTAATGCAGACAATGCAGTTCTTCTTTAGGCTATGATTGAGAAAGGCTGAGAAGCGCGGGTCTGGATGGATGCCTCCTGTGGTTGCTTTGGGCGTGACTTTGGCTCACATCCACATCTGGGAGACCTTCCTACCCCCTGTGCTGAGCAGAGCCCTGGTGAGCCATGCAGCAAGGCCAGGGGAGAGGGCACAACTGCTCAGCAGTGTGAAAGTGTGAGTCCCTCCCCAAGAGACAGCTGAGTACCCTACATACATATCTTCCAGTAATTCTACATCCTCTGGGGCCTGGCAGAGGAGAAGTGGTTAAGATGGAGCCTGCTGACCTTGCCCACGTTCGTGGCCCAGGAGCTAACCATGGTATGTCTTGTACAGGTGGGTGACGTGAGAGTCTAGGCACTCTATTCCTTTACCCCCGATCACCCCCAACAGCAGAGAAGCTTGTCACCTCCAGGCCTCTCTAGTTCCCGGGGCCACTCTCAAGACCCTGCCTAAGATGTGCTTCCCAACCTCATGGCCAGGTGGCTTTGGTTTCTGTGGCTACTGAGCTGCCATGGATATGGATCACAAGCTCCAGGATCAGAGGGCAGCGTGACACTGTCCATGCAGCCTGGAGGAGCAACGCTCAAGCTTCGAGTAATCCTTGGTGATTTCCTGTACGGTGACAGCTCCCTAAGGTGGGAATCTCTGCTTCCTAGCCCTGGGTGTGATGGACCAGGCTGGCAGAAAGGCTGCCCCCTGCCCACCCAACTCCCCAGCCTCGGGGGAAGTCAACCTAAATATGGAGATCCTCCCATGGTGGCACTCAGCTCCCTGTTCCAATGTGGCCTCTTTGACTTCCCTTCCTCCCCTGATCTTAGCAGGAATGGGGGTGAGGATCTGGGAACAGACCTTCCTCAGACATCCCAAGGCACCTCGCCCAGGGTACCAGTGGGAACTGGTTTCTCTCCGTCCTCGTGGAGAGGATAGAGAAGTTGCCTTGTGTTCTCAATAACTCTGTGTACTCAGCGCTGGTGGAGAAGACAAGAAATAATGAGCAGCCTCCCCAACAAGTCCCCACTGCTCGTATTTCCATCCCCATCCCCCAGCCCAGCACCTGACCAGTAACAATAATAGTAACAACAGCAAGTGTTTATATTGCCCATAGAATGTGAAAGGCTCTGTTATTAACTTATTCAATCCTCACAATAACCCCACAAGAAAGTAGGTGGTATGATTATCCCCAATTTTCCACATTAGTAAATGGAGACACAGAGAAGTTAAGTGACTTGTACAAGGTCACACAGCAAGCCAGCAGTCAAGCCAAGCTCCAAACTCGGGCAGCGTGACTCAGAGGGTTTGCACTTCACCGCGAGGTTATGGTGCTCTCTGCACAGCTGTATCTTGATGCATATAAATTGAATAAATGAATTTCATTTTATTTATAATGCCAACTTTACAGACTTCAATTTTCACTTCTCTGTGGGTACCCAGAAAAAAGTGGGGCACGCCAATGTGTGTTCCTCAGTGTGCCAGGGCCTACAAGGGAGCTTCTTTCCGAGCCACCCACCAGGAGGAAAGGGCATTAGATCTGGGCCATGCCTCCTTCCTGAAGAGGAGATATTCATGTGCCCAAGACAGGCTGCGTATCAAGGTGCCCTGTCTGGTTGCCCACTAGCTTTGGGGTGTGGCATGGAGGAGGAACTTCAGGACTGCAGTGCCTCTGAGCAGAGTCCTCCTTAGATCTGAGCCTAGGAGACCTCGAGTCTCCTGGGAAGGCTGCCTGGCCATCTCAAGGTCCTTTCTGGGCATAGGAACAGGCTTTTTTGTTCACTTTAAAAATCCATTTGTGGAGTAAAAACTCATGATTATGGAAGAAGGTTCAGACCTTGTGGAAAATCCTGGGACCCACTGAAGAAGCCTTGCCTGACCTTGGGCAGCTATCAGTGTGGCTGACAGAGATAGATAAGCCCGGGACCCCATTCTCCACATCTTGGATGTGCAGAATTTCTTTGTCCAAAACCTTTGCTTATTTTGTCTGGCTGCAGGCCGGGAGTGCGTCCTTTCTCTGCCTCAGGTGCTCACGGAGCACGACTGGTTGGTAAATTAAGAATTTGCCAGATGGAAAGGACTAATTTTTCCCCCTTTCAACATCATGAGCATGACGGTTTTTTGCACACATTCCGCCGGACACATACCGCATTCATAATACAGAGCGCCGAGACATCATAAAGGTTTCACATCTTTCATGTGATAAATATTTTTACCGTCATGCTCGAGAAATGGATTTTGTTTGAAAATGGCCTATTTCCTTTGATGGCTTCTTTGACGTGGATTCAAAGCCTTTTCCGATTCTGCCAGGACCTGGGGTTGGGAGGGCCTGTTTGTTAACTTTTTTTGAAGGACAAATCCACTTCTCCCTGTTGAAATACAGCTGTGACTGCTGGGGGTGAGAGATTTACGACTTAGGACAGTAATGAAAAGACGTCCAGTGAACCAACAGCTGCTGGGAGTGGCCGCATGCTCAGCCCTGCGGCCACCACAGCTGGGGCTCCCAGGGGCGTGTGAACAGACCTCAGACTCGCAGGGGCCCTGGCTTCCATTTATCCTTCTGCACCACACACTGCATTTAAAGAATCAGATGTGGGCTAGTTAACGGAATAATATTTCTTCTTGCAAATTTGTTTTTACAAGTATTCTTTTCTCATCTCTGAAATGACACATTTTTAATGCTCTTGGTACATGCAGTGAGCAACCACTTGGGACTAGAAGAATTTGTTTTCAGGATGAGCTTTTGTAGGCTACTGTGGGCTTCTGGAACTGTGTGTGTGTGTGTGTGTGTGTGTGTGTGTGTGTGTGTGTACGCCTGCCCATGTGTGAGGATACAGCCAGTGATAACTGAGGGAAATGGGAACTCTGCTCTCTTGTGGGAGCCTGGGCTAATAGTCCCAGGGTCTTGTGATTGATATCCTCTCGCTCCACACTGCCAAGCACTGCTTACCTTCCCACCTGCCTGTCCTATAGGGGCAGGCACATGCTGTACATCTAGACCCAAGTACCAACACAGGTAAGGGGTCTCTGAGGGAAGAGGTTTGCAGGTGTGCCCAGGGCTCAGGCTCTCGGGTTTGGCTGATACCCCAAATACTTGTTCTTCAAGCAGGTTGCCTTTCCCCAGAGCTATTTTGCATGACCCCTCCTGGGTGGTGGAGGGAGCACTGAGCAGGAATGAGGGCATCAGGACCCTTTTTGACTTCCCAGTCCTAGAATCAGCTGCTACCTGGCTGTGTGACTTGAGGCAAGGATTTGAACTAGAGGCCTAAGGGTTCCATTGAACATTCTGCTTCTGAGTGGAAGCCACCAGGCCCTGTGTATGCCAGAATCAGTGATCTGAGCCACCTTAGAATTGTGACATTTTAGGACATGAAGGGATCTTAGAGATCACCTTGTGTTTACTGATGAGAAAATGGCAGGCTAAAGAAAAAGAAGGGCTGGGTGCAGTGGCTCATGCCTATAATCCCAGCGCTTTGGGAGGCTGAGGTGGGTGGATCACTTGAGGTCAAGAGTTCGAGACTAGCCTGGCTAACATGGTGAAACCTCACCTCTACTAACAACAACAAAAAAGAGCCAGGCATGGTGGCAAGAGCCTGTAATCCCAGCTACCTAGGAGGCTGAGGTGGGAGGATCACTTGGACCCGGGAAGTGGAAGTTGCAGTGAGCTGAGATTATGCCACTGCAGTCCAGTCTGGGCAACAGAGCAAGACTCCATTGCAAAAAAAAAAAAAAAAGACAAGACTTGCCACAGCCATACACTGAATGTACTGAGAGCCAAGAAGCTATAGGAAGCCCCTCCTCTAGAGCTGTGATTCTTAGAGTGGAGAAATGGACCAGCAGCCTCAGCAAAGAACTTGCTAGAAATGCACAATCTCAGGCCTCCCCTCATACTGCTGAATGAGAAACTCTGGGGTGGGATCCCGCGATCTATGATCTAACAGCCCTCTGGGTGAAGTCTGATGCTTGCTGCTGTTCCTACAGCACCCTGCTCCCTGCTCCCCTTTCTTCTTCCCAGAAGAAAGAAACTAGAAACAGGCAGGCTTCCTGGGAGAGGCTGCTGGAGACAGGGGAAACGTGATACAGTAATATTATAAAAGGCACACGTGATTTTTGCAGCTTCATTCAGGCTACAGGTTTCCCAAAGCAAGAACTCTTGCTAGGTTCCCGATTCTGCTGGGGCCTGGAAGGGAGCCGCGGCTGCAGGTGCCTGGCGTTGTTCTGGGCTGCAGGTCCTACCGGCAAGGACCACACAGCCTTCTCCGTGTCCAGCCCAGCTGTTCCCATCTGTGCGTCTGTGTCGGGAGAAGCACGCCTCTTTAACATCAGCAGGGTTGGTCCGGCACGTTCATTCCAATGGATGTGTGGAAACACTGGGAGCACTGTTTTATGTGTGAACAGTGTAGTGTATATTTAGAAGTCCAAGTGTCAGCTCCAGGCTGTCAGCTCAGTGGGGGTTGTGGGAGGGGGATAATGGTATGTGCTTCAGAGTTTATTATATCTCTCCTAGGCAGAATTCTAGCTTTAAAGAGTTGTTTTAAAGTAGCAAGTAATGGCACATATAAATTCTGGTTCCTAAGATACAGGCATTTGCCACTCTCTAAAATGAGTTTTTGCTTTTTACATGTGCTTTATATAGTTGGCATGGAGTGTACAAACTTGACCCTTTAGGCAGGGCTTGGTGTCTCACACCTGTAATCCCAGCACTTTGGGAGGCCAAGGCAGGCAAATCGCAAGGTCAGGAGGTCGAGACCAGCCTGACCCACATGGTGAAACCCCATCTCTACTAAAAACACAAAAATTACCTGGGCATGGTGGCGTGTGCCTGTGGTCCCAGCTACTCAAGAGGCTGAGGCAGGAGAATTGCTTGAACCCGGGAGGCAGAGGTTGCAGTGAGCCGAGATTGTGCCATTGCATTCCAGCCTGGGCAACAGAGCAAGACTCCCTCTCAAAACAAAACAAAACAAAAAACAAAAAAAACTTGACCCTTTAATAGTAGCTTTAATTCTGCCTAATTTCTAATCAAGGCTATTTGCACTTCTGTGAGCATGTGTACACACCAAGCCCTGCTGCTCCTACCTGCACTAGTCATCCTAGCTGTGCACTCAGACACCCCCAGGCCCAGAAGTCACCCTTGCAGAGGAGGAAGGACACAGCAGTGCCAGCCCCTCAGGAGTGGGGTGGGATTTTTCTGACTGAGAGAGATCATCCTGTAGCATCTGGACTAAGCTTGCAGAATCAGATGTCTTTCTGTCCCTGGCCTGCCATGTCAGCCCAGACTGAAGTGACTCTGGTCTCCTATTAGGGCCTACCACCCTTCCTGAGTCCTAGCCCATCTGGCTGGAGTTACCTTCTCTAACTCTTGCCAGTACCTCCCCGGGTGCAGGCCAAATTCCTCTATCCCTGGCTGTCTTAGTCCGTTTTGCGTTGCTATAAAAGAATACCTGAGACTGGGTAGGTTTTTTTGTTGTTGTTTTTGAGGCAGAGTCTAGCTCTGTCTCCCAGGATGGAGTGCAGTGGCACGATCTCGGCTCACTGCAACCTCCACCTCCCAGATTCAAGCAATTCTCTGCCTCCGCCTCCCGAGTAGCTGGGATTACAGGCACCTGCCACCACACCCAACTAATTTTTGTATTTTTAGTAGAGACAGGGTTTCACCATTTTGGCGAGATTGGGTAGTTTATAAAGAAAAACAGTTTCAACGTTGTTTCTCAGTGGGTCCTAAATTCCCCTCCCCAAATAAAAGCAACAACAAACTAACAATAGAACTGCAGCTTTAGGGAGTTTTGACAGCCACACTTAGAGTAGCCAAATACCAATACCTGAGTCCAAAGAACAGTAGCAGGAAGCCAGCTGGACACTGTAATTATTCCGTCTGTGTGAACCAGGAGGAAACAGGGAGGCAGGAGGGCGACTGCCTCAGTCCCTGCCTGGCACCATCTAGGGCTCTCCTTTCTTGCTCGGTAGTGAGTGCCTGAGGGAGGAAAGGCCAAAAGGGCTTCGAGGTCAGGGAGGAGTGGGCAGAGGTGAGGCCCCTCACAGCTCATGGCCACCCGCAGCCCTCAGGGGCGCTGCTCCTTTGGAGAACCTGGATGACAGCCCTGCCCAGATTGTACAGAGTGAGTTCACACTCACCGAGTGTTGGGGTGGACAGAGCGGTTTTGCTCAGAGTAATGCTGGACGTGGTAGGCTCTTGACAGATGCCAGCTGTTGATATTTTGCCTCACTATAACCCTGTGAGTGAAGTATTAGAATCTCTTTTATAGATGGGAAAAGCCACATGACGACTGGACTCTTAGTATGGTAGCGGAATAACGGCCGCTCAAAGATGCACACATCCTAATCTCTGGAACCTGTGAATATGTTACCTTACATGGCAAAGGGGAAACTGAGGTTGCATATGGAATTAAGGTTGTGAATTCAGCTGACTTTTAAAGAGAGAATGTACCCTGGATTTCCCAGGTGGGCCTAATGCAATCTTAGGATTCCTTGAGACTGTGGCAGAGGGAGCTGAAGAGAAGATCAGAGTGCTGCAATGTGGGATGGACTTGAGGCGCTGTAGTGAGCTTTGAAGACGGAGGAAGAGGCCATGAGCCAAGGAATGCAGGCAGTCTCTGGAAACTGGAAAGGGCATGGAAACCGAATTTCTCCTCCTGAGCTTCCAGAAAGGAGCATGGCCCTACCAACACCTCAATTTTAGCCCGGTGAGACCCCTGTCAGACTTCTTACTTTCAGAACTAGAAGAGAGTACATTTGCATTGTCAAACTACTAAGTTTATGGTTGTTTGCTGGAGTGCCACAGGAAACTGCTATACTTCACCACCTGTCTGATGGTTTGCTAAGCACTTTCACTTAATCTTTGCAACAACCTTAGAGGTAGATATTATTATCCTCATTCAATAGATGAGCAAACAGCTTCAGAGAGGTTTAAGAGCTTGATGAGGTCACACAGCCAGTCCAGGGCAAAGCTGCCTCCAGACCTCCTTGTGCTGGAGGGCTCAGCGCCTAATGGAGTCCGCCCTTGGCCTTGCAGTGGGGCAGCTCTCTGGACCACAGACCCCACCCAACCTTGGGCTGAGGCACCCTGAAGAAGCCTCTCTTCTTCCCTGCAACACTGTTCAGGTGCCAGAGGAAGCTATCCTGGATTTGCTTTTGCCATGCTGAATAAAGTCCTTGCACAGAGGATTTTAATAACGTTGGACCTGAGACTGTCGGGGCTTCTTCCTCCTGATTAGATCCAAGCTCTTTGCTGTCAGATTCCACTTCGTTCTTTTGGCAGCTCTGAGGATTCCGTGGAGAGAAAGCCTAATTGCGGGGGCCGTTGGCAAAAGACCTTTGGCTCATGTTTGAATGCAACTCTAGAAGCAGAGAAGAGGGGAAGCCCTCCACTCAACACAATAGTGCATTTACTTTCGGGTGCTTCACATATTAAAGGATGTTTTCAAAAATCTGAAAATTGTCCTTTGGGAGCCTAACTACAAGCAGAGGCATAACAGATCGCTTTGCTGGATATAAGAAGAGTACGGCCATGATATGCCGAAGTCCTCCTTCTCTCTCAAGTGAAACGCAAACACTGGCTCCATTTTACAGAAGAGAAACAGAGGCCCAGGGAGTTGGGGATGCGCCCCATGTTGGAGGTGAGGGTCGGCTGAGGCTCCCTGTCTCCCAGACCAGCTGGCTTTGCACAGGTCTCAGTGCCTGGCTTGGGCTGGGACCAGACATAAAGGCTGGGATTTGGATCTCAAGGCTGGGTGTTTGGAAAAGGAGGGAGGACAGGCCCGCAAGTTGTGAAGGCGACATAGCAGATGGCAAGCTGAAGGCAGCCGAGGTTGGACGCTGCCGTTCCGGCTGTTTGCGATGTGACCCCTCTGCATGGCGGTGTGAGCCCTACCCTCATTAGCAGTGCTCTGGCGAACTGGGCTTTGATGCTCTGCAAACACGGTCTGGGCTTCTCGGGCAAGGCCCAAACATCAAGCTCTTTTGTGGGAATAATGGTGACTTCTCACCATTGGAAGTCAGCAAGCAGGAGTTTACTGAAAGCCGACAAGAGAAATGTACATTTCTGAACATTCAATTAGCCCTCTTCTTTTTAACCCAAAGTAAAGCATTCAATGAGGCACTGCAGGAGTGGAATAAAAGTTTTTAAAAAATCATTGAATTGTACATTTAAAGTGGGTGAATGGATGGCATGTAAATTATACCTCAATAAAGCTGTTTTAAAAAGTGGGAGTGGAAGAAAAGGAAAGCATTCTTTATGAATTCTTATCTGGGATATTCAGCAGTGCTTGCTGCATTATTTGATGCTTAGCCTTCATCTCTCCCAAAGCCGACTCCACAGTGACTCTGTGTAGCAGCCTGACGGTCGGTTTCCATTTGCAAGGGAAGAAAGTAGAGGCTTGAAGGGGCTCTGGGTCTTTTCTAAGGAGAGTGAATAGCAGACCCAGAGGTGGGGAGGGAAGGGGTCCCCAGTACACTCTGGGAGGAGGACCAGGAGATGGGACCATTTGGTTCTGTGCCCCAAATGCATTTCAGTCTCGGGGTCCATGGCAGGCAGGCACCTAGGCCCCCAAGGCCTGTCTTGGGGCCCATGGCAGGCAGATACCTGGCCCCCCTACCTGCCTGCCCTAGTTTCTCCCGGTCTGGATCTCATCACCAAACAAACAGAGCTTTGGCTATGAGATGGCCTGAGGGTGGAAACAAAAATAGCAGAGGCTGCAGAACTGGCTGCAGGGCAAAAGCTAGGCCCCCTCCCCACCCACTCTCAAAGCCTTCTCAGCGATCCCCTCTGCCTGAGAGAGGGACATACTGTAAACCGAGTAAGCCACAAGAAACAAGAAGGCTCCAGTGGTTTCCTGGGAACACATCCCTAAAGGCGCTCAAACCGAGGGACAAGAAGCTAAGCTGCCACTTCCAGAGAGCGCACAGCCCAGCTCCGGCAGCGGGCCAGGGTCACTCAGCCAGGTGAGCTGCATTCCGGGTGCCTCTGTCTGTCCCCTTGGCAGGGCTTAGCCATTCCTGCAGCCCAGCCTTGAGGTGGGAGCCCTAAACCACTTTGACTTCCAGCAGCAACCATGCCGTATGTCTCCTCCGATTCCCTTGTCCTCCAATCCAAGGAGCGGATGTGAGTGCTAGATTCTTGCCTTGGAAGAGGTCTGGGCTGCAGCCTCTCCTGCAGCTCCTCCAAAAAGCCACCAGCACCTCAGAATGTCCACCTGTAGTGATGGCAAGAGCTGGCAAAATGGCTCAGCTTCAGCAGAAGAGGATCTCCAGGGATCTGGTCCAGGAGGGCGAGGCTGTCAGACCTAGATGGGGCTGGGCAGCATTCCAGTGCCCGTTTCACTCCAAAGCCAGTTTCCTTTCCACTCCATTATGCAGTCTCAGTACCACCACAATCTGGGAGCACGAGTCAATGGGGCCAGCCCTTCATTTGGGCTGTCCACTGAAGCAGCACTCCTCATGCAGGAATTCCTACTTTCAGCATCAGTGGTTTCAGGAGCCTCAAAAGCCTTGGCAGGTCTCTAGATGTGCTCCTCTTGCCCCACCGATTAGCCCATGCACAATGCTCAGAGCTGTGGCTTTCGTTGCATTCATTGCTCAAAGCTTTGCAAGCTCTTTCCTGCCCCACTTCCCACCTGTCTCCATGAATTAGCATGGACCTGTCAGGATGTATCTGTAAGCTCCATTCTCATCAATGGGCTGTGTGTCAGGCACTGTGGGCCTATCACTGAGACCACATTGTAGCATTTCCCAGGTGCTCTAGGTGATCATTGGTAGAACGTTATGAAAACAGATCATGCACGGTGAGGCCTGGGGATGACCATGGAGAAGTGAATGACCTGAGTGAGCAGGTATCCAGAAAGCCATCACTCTTATTCACAGGGGCCCACCCAGGAAAGACTCAAGCAAGTGGTAGTTAAAATATACTTGACAAACGCTGGGAAAGGGACACGTACTAACCAATGGACAGGAATTCTCAACGCAGCCTAGAGCAGAGTCCTGGGGCTCCTGGATGGGTCTTTGAGTTGCTGGTTGTGGAAAGAACTGGAGCATTCCAAGAAAAGGGCCAGGGCACCTGGAGTTGCAGGGAGGCCCTGGACGTATTCTGGGCAGTAGCTGTTTGCCACTGTTAGGAAGGTATTTGAATAGCTCAACAATTAGTATGAACCAGTACAGACCAAGTGAATAGCTTCCTGGGGCATAAAGTTTCTCCAGTCCTCCAGTCAGACAGTATGTCTTGGCCCCTAATTTGCAGGTAAGGCTGTGGTCAGGGCTGTGAGCTCAGCAATAAGCTCCTTAATGTCTCCCAGCTGCAGTTTTCCCTGATCTATGATGGGATTGATTAAACCTGCATTCCAGGAGAGGTAAGGGCAGTGCGATAGAATTGGGGTACACTGTACTAGGGAATCAGCACCAGGGCTAAAGCTTTTACAGTAGACACCCAAGATCAGCCTGCAGTTACACCCCAAATAAAGCACTTTGCCATTTTGTGGTTTAGTTTAGTTTTGTTTTGTTTGAGACAGGGTCTTGCTCTGTCAGGCTGGAGTGCAGTGGCAAAGCTCACCACAGCCTTGACCTCCTGGGCTTAAGTAATCCTCCTGCCTCAGCCTCCTGAGTACCTGGGACTACAGGCATGTACCACCATGCTTGGCTAATTTTTGTATTTTTAGTAGAGATGGGGTTTCTGTATGTTACCCAGGCTGGTCTTAAACTCCTGGACTCAAGTAATATGCCCACTTTGGCCTCCCAAAGTGCTGAGTTTACAGGTATGAGTCATCACACCCAGTGCCACTTAAGAGAGTACCTTTTTGTGATGCACTGGGATGCTCGCTGGTAGGCTGAGAAACTATTTCCAAATAACACTAATCCCAAGGCTTTCAGTCTTGCAGTCTTCACTGTGGTTGTTCCTGCCCCCATCCATGGGCACCCCTGAGCCTGCTGAGGTCCTGGATGCTCTGGGTCTGGCTTCCTGGTTTCAGATCTGTGCAGTCATCTGTCTAGCAGCCTTGAGCCCCACAGAGTGCTCTTTCCTCCTTCTGCATCTTGGTTCTTATTGGCCTCTACTTTGGGGTGTACTTCCCTGGAATGAGCTTGAGGATCATACTTGTTCTTCAGTTCAGGCATCCTTTCCTTTAGGAAGCCTTCCCTCTGCCCCCTTTTCCCTCACCTACAGGGACCCAATGGCATCTTATACACCCTTGATCAGAGCATTGATCACATTCTCTGTGTGTTTGCCTTTCCCACTACAGTGGATGCTACATGAGGATAGGGAACACATCTGAGTAACCTTTATATTTCGATACCCAAGCAAAAAGCTTGGCATAGAATAAACTTGCTTAAATATCTGTTGCTTAGCTGATAAAAGGGGTTAACACCTTTTGTGAGCAAAGTTGACGGTGAGCTCCAAGGCCCAGCAAACAAGGGAAGCATAGTCATCAGGGAGCCTCTCTGAATAGGGCTGGCCAAGCCGCAGCTCCTGCACTCTGGGGATGAGCAGGAGTGACTGCTCGCTGGGTCCCTCAGGGAGAATTCCTCTGAGCAATGTCAACAATGAGGAAGGAGCCAGCCTCTTTAATGTCAGAAATATCATGCCTTTGCACGGACCCATTAACTGTACCTTTCTCTTCAAGGGTGCAGTGATTAGTATCCTCTGGCGGGAATCCTTTCCTCAGGGATTGATGGTGAGAATTTCTGTAACAAGCACCTTGGAGACGAGACTCAGGAGGGAAGACAGGTATCAACATGTCTGCTGAGCTTTGGGGACACTCATGGGCGTATCCTGTCAGCCTGTTTAACTGTGCACAACCATTTGCTTAAGTTAACTGGGAAGAATGAACTGCGCACAGCTGGAATTTGCCCTGGCCATGCCTTCACTGGCTTTGTGTTCCTACCTGCTGGCACAGGACTGCAGTCCCCTTCCACTCCCTCTGAAAGATTTGGGGGAATCTCTAGCAGGCAGGGGCTTTCTGACTCCCCGACCCACTGCTATTGCCCTATTTGTTCACTTTGCTGATATTTTGGCTGAGCACCTACTAGGTGCCAGATGTTGTTCTGAGTCCGAGGGATTCAGCAAAGAACAAAGCAAATTCCTGGCCTCACAGAGCCACTTTCCAGTCAGGGAAACAACAAACAAAATGAATGGAGACTGTCTAAGTCTGTTCTCACGCTGCTAAGAAAGACATACCGGAGACTGGCTACTTTGTAAAGAAAAGGAGGATTAATGGACTCACAGTTCCACGTGGCTGGGGAGGCCTCACAATCATGGTGGAAGGCGAAGGAGGAGCAAAAGCATATCTTACATGGCAGCAGGCAAGAGGGCGTGTGCGGGGGAGCTCCCCTTTATAAAATCATCAGATCTCTTGAGGATTATTCACTATCATGAGAATAGCACAGGAAAGACCCATCACCATGATTCAATTACCTCCACTGGCTCCCTCCCACAACACATGGGAATTATGGGAACTACAATTCAAGATGAAATTTGGGTGGGGACACAGCCAAACCATATCAGAGACTATATATTGTAAATACCGGGGAGATAGCTGGCTGTTCGGGATAGGGCTTGCTGAGAAAGTGACTTTTGAGTAAAGACATAGAAGTGAGGGAACTGGCCAGGAGGATATGCAGGGAAATGCAGGAGCTGAGGTGCCCAGGTGAGATGTGCCTAGTGAGTCTGACGAGTGGCAGGTGTGGCTGGAGAGGAGAAAACCAGGTGCAGAGGCGGGAGGTGAGTGCCGGGCCTTGTAGGCATTTAACAAGAAGGAGGTAAGAGGCCACTGGAGGGTTCTGAGCAGAGAAGGACATGGCATGGTAATGTTTCCCCTGCCCTAGAAGTCTCCTCATGCTCCAATGGGGGCTCCTCAACCTGCCCTAATCACATCATTCCTTCCCTTCCGCCTTCCCTGACTCAAGCACTTGGGGCCCAAGTGTGGCTGTCTGGTAAAGCAGCCCCTTCACTTTCCCTCTCATCCTGTTTCTCCCTGGGACCCAGACAAGCACTCAGGGCTGGGTGAGGGCAGGCCGGGAGTAGCAGCCTCTGTGGGTTGTGCTCAGAATCCTCCAAATACTCTCCTCCATGTGCTCTGGCCTTGCAACTCACGGAGTTCATTGTGCCCTGCTCACTTACTGCCTCGAACAGGCCCTCGAATCTTCAGCCCCTGGAGATGTGCTTCTCTTAAGTCACTTCATCAGTTGGTCAGATATGCCCAGGTAGGTCTGAATCCCTGCAGGGTCCTCAGCTGGAGTCCATTCCTGAGAGGTGCCTCATCCCTAGATGCCAGATATCAGAGGGTCTGGGTATCACCAGATATGTCAGACAACCCAGGACTCCTGTAGAGGACCCAGCCCAGGCACTTCTCTGAGGCCTCTTTGCCTGTCCCCGTTATGTTGAAGGTGGCCCCCCGTTGCTGGGTGACCATGGTGGCCTGCTTTCTCACTGGAGTCAAGAGTGGAGTCTAGGCTGGTTAAGCATAGACCACTTGTCTGTGGACGTGGAGAGCCTTCATATGGGGCTGGACGGCATCAGCATCTTTCAGAGCTGGGGACCTTGGCAAGGTCACCTTTCCATCTGAACTCAAGCAGCTTGATAGGGCTGTGGGCTCTCTGTGCAGTTTCAGCAGTGTTTATGGAGAGCTTATTATATGCCAGGCACTGTGCTAAGCTGCATACCTGACCATCTCATTTATCCTCACACATGTTCTATGAAGAAGGCACCATTATTATCAACCCCATTTTCCAGAAGAGGAAACTGAGGCTCAGGATGAGGTGGACCAAACTGGGAAATGGTAGCACTAAAGTATAAACCCTAGGATTCTGACTCCACAGCCAGTGTTCTTAACCAATTCTTTGGAAATAAAGAAAAATTAAATAGAGTTCAGAGAGGAGAGTCAGCTGTAAGGTACAGGGCAGACAGGGCTGGGGAAAGGGTCGGGGGTGGCACAACGTTTTTTTTTTTTGAAGAATCAGATAATAAATGTTTTCAGCTTCTTGAGTCATATCATCTTTGTCCTAAATACTCAACTCTGCTCTTCAGCTCCAAAGCAGCCACAGAGAATATGTTAACAAATGGACGTGACTGGGTTCTAATAAAATTTTATTTCCAAAAGTAAGTGGTGGCCCTTGGACCATGGTTTGCCACACCTGGTGTAGAGGAAGGTATGTGGAATCTGGAGGAAGCCAGGCCTTTATTCGATTATTCGATGTCACTGACACACTGGGTGGGCTTGGGTTAGACATTTAAACTTTTCACTTTTGGTTTCATCGTGTCTAACCATTATGGGTTACTTATTAACTGATGTATTTTGAAATGATCAGTTGAGTCCCTTGTAAGAACCAGTTACTGTGCTAGGAGCTGGCAGTTCAGTGGGGATCAACTCAGATGTGGTCCTGCTCTGTGGAGTTGCACCAGCGAGGAGGAAGAGAGGTAACCTTCGGTAAGGAAATAACCTGTCACAGGGCTTGACTCTTGGCAGAAATCCAACAAATATTACATCTTTCCTGCTGTAGGGTCCCCAACTCATCTTTCAGGACTCACTGGTTTTGAATTTGTCATCATTTGTGCCCATACTGAGTGAAAAGGTAGGAGCATCTGGTGTCACCAGGACTTTAATATGTTTATAATATATTATTATGCAATGTAGGCCTAATTTTGGATCATAATTTTCCATTAACTGATCTCATTTTACTTGGTAATATCCATTTAGGTATTTGAGAGCAATAAAACTACATTTCTTTTAAATATTATATGATTCAGTTGGTTCACTGATTTAGATTTTTACTACCCCCCCCATTCCAAACGAATGAGTCATACTTCTTTTTAGGGATAACAAGGACCTTCAAGATCATGCATGCTTGCGCTCCCCTTCAAGCATGCCTAGTAGGGGAGAAGAATGAGCAAGTTCTGGGATGGAGCTTTGGGCAGGCCACTGCAATCCTGACAACACTGTGTCTTAGGAGTGTTCGCATAGTTTGCATTTTATTTTTCAATATATCCCAATCTGTTTAATTGTCTAAGTTTGCTTTCACGTCTTTAAGGAAAATCGGTCACCGAGATGGTATGCCATGTTTGTCTTTGTACTTCACATACTTCAGCAGCCGTTGCCATATAGAGGCTGTATAGCATAGTGGGAGGACCACTGCCTGGGGAGAGCCTTCCCGGGACTGAAATCCAGCTACTGCGCTTCCTTCCATGTGAACCTGGGCAAGTTTCTTACTCTCTCTATGCCTCACTTTCTTTGTATATGAAATGGAGATGACAACAGTTCCTACCTTATAGGATGAGATCGTTGATATGAGAAAAATGCTTAAGACAGAGCCTGGCTCATGGAAGGAGTGAGCACTCCTCAAGTGTTAGCTCTTAGGGTTATCCCAGCAGTTATAGGGGTGTAGCGTTTGGAGGACGTGGCCTGGAGAGGTACCTTATGCATGTGCACCCAGTGAGTTCAGCACCTGGGAGCTGGTTTACAGGTCTTTCTGCATCTCTCGCACTGAGGTCTCTGGCATCAACATGCTCTCTCTGCTTTCAGAATTGTGGGCTTGCTAAGTCCCCTTCTACTCTTGATAGCCTCTGCCTGCTTCTGGTGATGGAGCACCCCTTCCATGATGAGAGGAGCCTATGTTTTGGAAGTCTCCATTTTGTTCCCAGGCAGTCTCCTCTCTCCCAGATGGGCTTTTAGGAGAGCACCGCGAGAGGAAGTGGCAGTCTACAGCCCCAAGCTCTCTAGCCTTGAAGACCTTGGAACCCTAGCCCCTAGTCTGTCTCCAGCTTGTACCTAGGTGTGCCAGGCACCCATCAGCTCCATACAGGCCAACAAGGGGATGTGGGCAGGTGTCCTGAGCCTGCCTCTCCTGCCCCTGACCTGCTTCTGTTTTTTCTGGTCTCTATGTCATTCCAGGTTCCTGGCTCCACCTCTTACTTCCCTCATGTATTTGTGAGCATAGAACACGCTGTCCAGTGGGCTTGCCATCTCTGTCCGGTTTCTCTGATTTCTGACCTTGAATGATTCACCTGATGACTGTTCCAATGAACTAATTCCAAAGTCCTGGACTATCAGCCCATGTCCTGGCAAGATCTATCTTTTAGCTCCCATAAAAGAGAGATTTCAATAACCTTCCCTTGCTGTAATAACCAGAATTGCCATTGGCTGTGCACTTGTTCTGAGACATAAACTGATCTAAGTGCTTTATACACTTTACTTAATGCAATCCTCACAATCTCTGGAGGGTGATTGGGTATTATTATCCCCACATTCTTGGTGGGGGAATTTTGGCCTTGGGAGGTTGACTGTGCTATGGTCATTGTAGCCAGTATGTGATGGAGCAGTGGCTGAAATCCACGACTGTGTGACTTCAAAGCCTCTGCTCTTAGAGTTAGCGATGCCCCTCCATTTTTCTGGGAAGTTCCTGGGAAACCACATGCTGGCCTTGAGCTGCCTCCACCAAGTCCACCAGGGCTCCCATGAGCAGGGCCTGGAGCACAGGGCAGGCTAGGTGTGGCTTGGCTGTCACCTGTGTCATTGATTCACTCTTCTGGAGGACAGTGTCTGGAAGCAGCAGGAGAAAGTCTGGCCAGAGTGCTGATGGCCAGGTGAATGTCATGTGGTGCACCAGGCAACTCCCCACAGGACCAGATGGTGGAGACGGAGAAGGGCTGGCAAGAGCTGGGTGGAGGAGTAGACCTCCAACTTGGGTGCCTCAATGTGGGACGGGCTCAGGAGTTACAGGAAATGGGGGTACAGGCTAGAGACAGAGAAGCAGATGCCCAGCTTGAGGGCTGGGGCGAGCATCTCTGGCAGGGAAGCACATTGGAGACAAAGGGAGTTCTGACTTGAAGCCATGGGGCATCAGGGTCACATCCATCAGCTTCTTGGCAGACCCTGTCAGGTGTATTTCTCTATCTCCTGTGCCTGGTGGTTGTGGGCTAGATGAGTGGATGGATTCATGGGTGAATGGGTCTTTCGAAAGCATGAAAACCCACGTCAACCCCAATCCCTGAAAGAAGGGGCTAAGATTGTTTTACCAAAGGCTGTTGTGAGGAAGGGAAGGGGTTGTCATGGCACATGTAGGGGTGCACTCTGACCCACTGTCTCCTGTTCCTTCTTTCTCCAGAGGCTCCTGCCAAGCCTGAGGAGGCGGAGGCCGAGCCCTTCACGGACTCCTCTCTGTTTGCACACTGGGGCCAGGAGCTCAGCCCTGAAGGCCGGCGCATGGCCCTGAAGCAGTTCCAGTACTACGGCTACAACGCCTACCTCAGCGACCGCCTGCCCCTGGACCGGCCCCTGCCTGACCTCAGACCCAGTGGGTGAGCAGAGTCAGTGACCGGACTCTTGTCAACCTGCCATGGGGAGATGGGGTCCCCAGAGTGCTGGGAATAGAGCCAGGACTGGGTGTCTGGACTCTTGGGTCCCTTTCCTGTGTCAGCAAGGGCCTGTCCCCTTGGCTTGCATTAGGCAAGTCACTCTCTGCTTCCCTCAGCCTCAGTTTTTCCATTGGCTGAGTAGGGCCAAGGCTTTCTTCCAGTAGAGATTTTGAGGATTAACAATTTAATTTACCCCTTAAGGGTACTACAGTCATCTCAGATTCCTGTTAATATATCATTTTAACTCAATTAGTTGCACTTTTAATGAATCATCTTTTTTTTTGTAAATTAGTTTTTAAAGTACATCCATCTTGTGGGGCTAACAAGTCATTACATCTGACAGAGAAGTCTGTTTCAACTTCTCTCTTTGTTACAGAAGGATGTTCCTTTAAGGTTCACTGAGAATTCTTATTACTCCCAGTTATTAAAAATGTGGGCACGTACCACAGCTGAGAAAATCTCATTAATTTTTGCGAGCTCCCCCTACACTGTTTCCCCCTTTTCTCCTTATTTTTACATTTTTTTTAAAGCTGCAAACCACGGTGAGCTTCTATCTGGAGTCTTTGAGAAAGATCTTGCTGCTCAGTTTGGAGGCTGTGTTCTTTTAGGAAGAAGATTCAGTTCAGCTCCGCAGACATTTATTGAATACCTTGTATACTGTATGGTTGTTTGTGGCCCAGAAAGAACCTGGCTGGGCTATGGGTATGAAAGAGCAGCCAAAGATGTCCAAAGGGAGAGAAGAATATGCTTTCACTTGCCAGCATAGACTAGGTACAGGGATGATATGGTTTGGCTGTGTCTCCACCCAAATCTCATCTTGAATTATAGATCCCATGATCCCCATGTGTTGTGGGAGGGACCAGGTAGGAGGGAACTGAATCATGGGGGCGGTTTCCCCCATGCTGTTCTCATGGTAGTGAGTAAGTTCTCATGAGAACTGATGGTTTTATAAGTGTCTGCCATTTTTCCTGCTGGGTCTCTATCTCTCTCCTGTCACCCTGTGAAGAGGTGCCTTCCACCGTGATTGTAAGTTTCCTGAGGCCTCCCCAGCCAGGCAGAACTGTGAATCAATTAAACCTCTTTCCTTTATAAATTACCCAATCTCAGATATTTTTTCATAGCAGCATGTGAATGGACTAATACAAGGGACAAAGCAGTGAACAAAACATACAGAAACCCCTGCTTCCCAGAGCTGGCATTCTAGCTGGGTGGAGACAGAGAGTAAATAAAACAAAGATGTCAAATATGTAGTATGTTAGATGGTGGTGAGTGCTATGGAGAAATATAAAGTGGGAGAGAGAGACACCTGGGATAGGAGTGGGGAGTTGCAATTTTTCCTGAGTGGTCAGAGAAAACCTCACTAAGAGGTGACATTTGAGCAAAGACCTGGCGGAGAAGAGGAAGCAAGCCATGAGGGTACTGTTGCGGGATGGGGGCAATATCTTTCAGGCAGAGGAAGTGGCAAGTGCAAAGGCCCTGAGGCAGAAGCACACATGCCATGTTTGAAGAAGAGGAAGGAGGCCCCTGTGGCTGGAACAGGGAGTGCAAGGGGGCAGTAGTTGGAGATGAGACCAGAGGAGCAACAGGAAGCAGATCATTAGGGAAGTGGTTCTCAACCTTGGCTGCACATTCTACACATCAGGCGAGCCTTAAAAAACAATCCTGATGCCAAGGCCACACTCCAGACCAATTAGATAAGCATTTCTGGGGTGGCACTGAGCTTCAGTATTGTTTGGAGCTCCTGGGTGATTCCAACGTGCAGTCAAGGTGAATCCCAGGAGAAAGGCTTCATAGGCTTTTGCAAGGAGTGTGGCATTTACTCTGAGACAGAGATCCACGGGAAGGGCTTGAGCAGATTAGTAATATGCTCCAATTGTCACTTGCAAAGGTGCCCCTGACTGCTGTGCTGAGAACAGACGGAGGGGGCAAGGTTGGGAGCACGGAGACCAGTTAGGAGGCATCCAGGTGAGAGGTGTTTGTGGCTCAGACCATGATGGCAGCAGGGGAGGTGCTGAGATGGGGTTGGATTCTGGAAATATCCTGAAGGTGACCTCAGCTAAGTGCCACAGGGCCTCAGTCCACAGAGGAGCTGCTGAGACCACTCCTGGGGCTGGAGAGAAGCCGGTCTGATGGGGGCAGCACACAGGGGCTCTGGAGAAGGGGCCGTCAGGAATACAGCAGTCCGGTTCCTGCAGGGGACATGGCCATGACCTTGGCCAGAAGACGAGCCATGAACTTTTCAGTCTGTCACAAAACACAGGCCCAGCTCAATACATATTTGTTCAAAATTAAAGGAAAAATGAAAAGGAAGCCACAGAAAGAATGGCTTTTACAGATTGTAACCTGGTTATAACAATAACTGGTATTCACACAGGCCTGGATGTGCCAATAATGCCCTTCCCATTTGGACTGCACCAACGCTGCAGTGAAGGTGTGCCAGGCAATGGTGGATTCTCCCCATTTCAGTTGAGGAAGCTGAAGAGCATGAAGAGTGTTGTCTGAGGTCACACAGTCAGATAAGTAGCTGAACCGAGCCTCGAACCCGTTTCTGAGATGCCACCACTGTTTATTTTGACAGTGCACAATGTGACACAATGAGAGCCCATGTGGGAGTCCTTCACCTTTGATTGACAGAAGTGACCCACCCACTCTCACCTGCGGGAGGGATTTGCCTGAGAGAGGGAGGCCCTCTGAAGGACTTTAAGTGGGCAGAATTCTGCAGTTTTATCCTGAGCTACTGGAGAGAAGCAATTGTCCTAATAGAAAGACCTTCCCTCTGCCCAGAACCTGACAGTCTGTGGCGCTTCCACACCTCCCCCATGGCACTTCCACACCTCCCCCATGGCACCAAGCAACTTCTTTCAGCCCCTTTCTCTAGACAGAACCTTCTCACTCCTCAGGGTGGGCTCTGCAAATGTGGCTTTAACAGCGGAGGGTTCTCTTTGCGCATGTACTTGGAAGGCTCTGTCTAGCTGTTTCAGCTCACGTGCCAGACGCACACCCAAGATGGGAGAGCTGTTGGTGGACCACACAAAACAAGTATGAGCTTAGGTGAAACAGCGCCTCCCTTTGTCTGTTAGTTTCCATGAAAACATCCCTGCCTTGCAGCAAGGCCATTGCTTGGCTCATCCTGCTTAATTCATTTTGGAAGCAGCTTTTCAATAATTTTACTCTCATCCTATTTCAAATGACACTGGCAAGCATTGATCTGGATGAGCTATGTTTTCAGGCATATGTTTGTCACTTAATTTATAAGAACTCCTTGACTCTTCACAGTAACCTTCTGAGGTAGGTCCTATGATTAGCCTCCATCTTACAGAACAGGAAACTGAGGCACAGGGAGATTATATCTCCTGCCCAAGGCCACTAGTGGCAGAGCTGGGGCAGGCAGTCTGGCAACAGAATTTGTGCCTGTAACCATTGTCCCACACTGCCTTGAGGTGTCCATTTGTGTCACTCTAATGGGAGTGGCGGGCCTGCTTTAACAATATAGCACTGTGCATTTGCTGATCAGTTTGGAGGGAGGAAGGTCTGCCTCTACATGCTGTAAAAAACTGTTTCAGTGCACATGAAACCGTGTGCCGAGGCTCAGAATGATGCCTGGGCTCTGGCTAATGTTGGGATTTGGACTGAGGTGTGAGGGTCAGCACGTGGAGAGGAAGCCCACATGACGGCAGCCTCTGGAAGATTCATGCTGTGTGGCTCTTGCCATAGCCTGAGCTCCTGTGCCTCTTGTAAATTCCGGTTTGCTCTTTGGGACGTCTGTCCCTGCTCCTTGCATTCTGCACTTTGCTCTTGGTGTTCCTGGCTCTGCTCTTCCTAATTCTAACCCTGATGTTACTCTTGGCTTCATTCCTAGATCCGAAAGTGAGTGTTCAGAATCCTGGCCCAACCTCCTTTCTGTCACCTCTAGCTGGCCGCTTACTTTGTCTCCTTTTTTTCTTGGTGCTGAAAGATGTAATCTGACCCAGCTTGTCATGTGGCTGAGATAGGACTGCACTGTGCTCAGTGCCTTGTACACAAGACAGGACACAAGTAGAAGGGAACACATCTGTCCAGCCGGGTGCTAGGCCTCATTTATTTTTTCATCCGGCCAGCATTTACTGAGCACTCATCGTGTGTTGGGCACCCGGCAAAGTGTCGGACAGGTGTCTCCCGGAGTCTACACTGAGATGGGAACCCAGATAGAGATGGTGGGAGGGCAAAGTAGTCACAAAGTCTGCTGACCATTTTCCAGGCTCCATGGCTGGGAGGATTGTCCTCGCAGGCTTTTAGTAAGCAGGGGCCTGGACATGATGGCCACAGAAGCCCTGTTCCTCTGGTGCCTCTGTGGCAGGGAGGCAGGCCTGGAGGGTGGCATCTGCAAGGCACCTCCCTGTGCCGACTCCCTGGGGAGAGTTGTCTTAACAGTCCACACTCTAGAGACACATCTGGCATCTGTGAACTTTGGGAGTCCTGCCTTCACGGGTAGGCAGAATAACGGCCTCCCAAAGATGCCCACATCCTAATCCCCCACACCTATGAATATGTAAAAGGCATAGGAAGTGCACCAGTTTTTCCAACCTCATCTGCACAAAGAGGAGACAGGCTTCCTCAAGGATCCAGGCCCCTTGGCTCCTGGGGAAATCAAAATGCCTTTCATCCCCCTTGCAGTGTTGTAGCAGCAGCAGAGCAGGCCCGTCGGCCATGCAGGTGGGAAGACCCGGGGGAGGCAGGACACTGCAGACTCCTCTGGTGAAGCCTCCTGGACCTCACCCATGGGAGACCTTGACCAGGGCTGGGCAGGGATTCGCTTGCTTCCTTCCTGGGCTGGGAAGACACCCAGTCTCAGCGTTGAAAGGCAGAAAGCTTCATCCCAGCTCCATCCCTCATGGCCTCAGCCGCAGGCTCCAGACAGCTCATCACTCTCTCTGTGTGTTTCCTCCTGCATCTCGGTGTCCACCCTCTTCCTCCTTATTGGTAGGCTCCAAAATAATCTGGGAGAGGCAAGAAGAGCAAAAGGAAATATCAAGTCTTGATTGGGGTATGGACTATAGAGGTATACATGTGTCAAAACTCATGGAACTGCACCCTGAAGCTCAGTGCATTTTACTACGTGTCACTGAAACATCTTTTCTTTTTGAAAAATGAAGATGTGAGGAAGCGACTGAGGAAGTCCTTTGCCCAAGGGGTGGAGAGGTAGGAGGAGGGGACATCTTCTGGGGGGTCACTGAGAAGATGGGTGTGAGTTGTGGAGGAGGGTGGTGCAGGGTTGAAGTGAGTGCCCCGGCTTGAGGGGGTTAGGGAAGGTGGGCTTCCCACCTGTGTCAGCCGGGCCAGGCAGGCGGCACACGTGTGCTTTCCAGTTCCGTAGCTTTGGCCTCAGACTCGTGTCACATTCTTTTCTGCAAGAAGTGGCTGTTGTTTCCAAACAAGGGGCACAGGAAAGTCAAAGAGGTTGTGGGTTTGGGTGGGAGAAGTGGGGGCTCCGGTCTCAAGCTCCGTGGGTGCCGTGTTTCCATGGCAAGTGTATGGACTCCCTCCAAGGCAGCTCAGGGCAGAGCCTCTGGCAGCCTCTGGCCAGCAGATCTTCAGAGGCTCCTGAGCCTTGTCAGTAATGACTTTGCCCTTCTCTCCAGTGTCCCCTGAGGCCCATGCCCCTCCCTCCCAGGGATTAGGATGGACCGGCTATTGGGTTTGAAAGGTGGGTTAGGGCTTGGGGCTAGGACATGAGGGGTTGGCAAAGGGGGTCAGAATATGTTCTGCAGCCCTCCATGGGGACAACTGAGACAGATCCACACACAGGCTCACAAAAGAGTCCTGGGTCTGAAGCTGGAGGTAATCCTTTGTGAGCATCAGAGTGATAAGGAGCAGGACAGGATTGTAGCAGAGAGAATACAGCACAGAGCCAGGGGCACTGGTCTCCCTGGGAGCTGGTTAGGGACCATCTGATGGGGCTGTGAGTGTTTGGTGGGCAAGATTGTTTTAACAGTCCAGACTCTAGAGAGACATCTGGCATCTATGAACTTTGGGGGTCCTAGCTTCCTGGGTAGGCAGAATAATGGCCTCCCAAAGATGCCCACATCCTAATCCCCCATACCTATGAATATGTAATGTTACATGGCAAGGGGGAATTATGGTTGCAGATGGAATGAAGGTTGCTGATCAGATGACTTTAAACCTGCATTTATTGGCTGGGCCCAGTCTAACCACAAGCGCACTTAAAAGTGAAAGAGGGAGGCAAAAGATAAACCAGAGAGGTGGCAGCATGAGAAAGACTTGACTGGTCACTGATGGCTTTCAAGATGGGAGAGAGTCACGAGGGAAGGAACGTGAGCAGCCTCGAGTTGCTGGAAAAAGCGTGAAAATGGCTCTTCCCGAGAGCCTCCAGAAAGGAACGCAGCGCTGCACACCTCCATTCCAGCCCAGTGAGACCTGTGTTGGACTTCTGACCTCTGGCACTATGAGATGATCAATTTGCATTGTTTTAAGCCACCAAATTTGTAATAATTTGTTGCCGTGACAATATTGGTATTAGGAAACCAAGACAGCGTGCAGCCTGTTGCACTGGATCCTGGAGCTCGAAAGGCTGTGTGATGGGTTTAATGCTCTGCTGTTGCTATATTAAAGTTTGTAACAATCATTTTTAAACAGGGACACTCGGTTTTCCTTTTGCATCAGGCCCCACAAATTCTGTAGCTGGTCCTGGGGGAGGAGGGAGATGACTCCAGCAGGAGCGGGTAGGCCATGACTGCTGGATCACCCCAGCATTGCTGCCCATGAGCGAATGATTCACGAGCCACCACTTGCTCACTTCCTGTGTGCCAGGTTCTGTGCAAATGCTTAATGTACACTTTCCCATTTGACTGTATCCTCGAGTGTCTCTGGGGTTGTTATTATTATTCCCGTTTTGTACAGGAGAATACTGAAAATTCACAAGGTTAGGAAACTTGTTCAAATCCCCAGTATTTTTATCGGGGTCTTAGGGTTCCAGGACACGGCTTTATCACCTTGCTCTGCCCAGCCCTGCCCAAGTGCGCTTTTCTAGTTTGGGATCTTGGCTCTGTGGAGGAGACCCAGAGGTCTCTGGACAGTGTGTTCTCCATGAAGGCAGCTTAAGGACAAAAGGTGAAAGTAAACATTCTTTTTTTGAGACAAAGTTTTGCTCTTGTTGCCCAGGCTGGAGTGCAATGGGACGATCTTGGCTCACTGCAATCTCCGCCTCCCAGGTTCAAGCGATTCTCCTGCCTCAGCCTCCCGAGTAGCTGAGATTACAGGCATGCACCGCCACGCCCAGCTAATTTTTTGTATTTTTAGTAGAAATGGGGTTTCTCCATGTTGGTCAGCCTACTCTCAAACTCCTGACCTCAGGTGATCTGCCCATCTCAGCCTCCCAATGTGCTGGGATTACAGGCGTGGGTCATCACACCTGGCCAAAGTAAATATTCTTAATCATGGTTTTGCTATTGTGTTGAACATGCTATCTGTACACAGTTAGAGGAAAACACTCTTTAAAGCACTTTGGGAAATACCTCTGGTTCTTGTTAATGTTAATTTCATTGTGGGCCAAGAATATGATGTTATTCTTAAAAGAAATGTAATCTTGAGCTATATTAATAGAAGTATAGTGTTTTAAAAGAGGGAGGTGATAGCTTTGTTCTACTCTGCTGCTCAGATCACAACTGCAGAAATGGATTTTAAGAGATATTGAGAAAGTGAAGTATTTACAGGAGGACAATAGAATAGAAATTGGATAATATGACAAACAGGTGAAATTCCTGATTAGATTCTAGAGTAGTGGTTAAACTCTGGTTCTGTGCTTTCCAAGGCCAGGTCTCTCATTTATAAGCTGGGTGACCTCCAAAAAGTTGCTTAGCCTCTCTGAGACTTGGTTTTCCTATCTGTAAATTAGGAATGGTACTGTGGAGTTTGTGTGATGTATGTAGAGCTCACGGGCCACTGCCTGACACATAGGAAGTGCTGTTTAGCTTTTAGTCGCTTTTATCATCTGGGTGTCTGATTTGTAAAAGAGAAGACTTAGGGGAGCATGACTTTAACGACCTGAAGGACTGCTGTGTGGACATGGAGCACACGGGACAGGGCACTAGATGACAACAGGGCCAGAGAGGCCCAGCAGGATGGATTACACAGAAGTCTCTGGAGAGTGATTTCTCTCCATCCCCAGAGTTCTGGGCATCAGAGGCTGAGAGCAAAGTTGTCCCACTCTTCCTTAGAACCCATCTTCCCCACCCCGGTGGAGCTATCAGGACCTGCCTTTCCCTGCCCCAGCAGATCAGCTCTGCCCCACCTTCCTCAGCCGTAGGTGCCATGGGCCTGGCCTGCTCACTGACGAACCCCCTGCACAGAGACACCCAGTCCCTAAGGTGGCTTTTCCATAAGAGTCGGCTGATTTTTGTTCCCTGGGCAGCTGTTCATTCAGCCCAGGGATCCCACATTCCCCAGATCTGTAAGATGTCTTGGGAACAAATGGCATCCCTGTTTCTTGTTGGTTGCTTACATTGTAAATGATTCTCTTCCCTGTTTTTCTATTTCCATCTACATTTTACTTAGCAGAGCATTTCTCTAAATTGGTAAATTGACCTGAAAGGATGTTGAACTTCTGCCTCTGGATGGAAGTTGAATGTTTTGATGATTACATGTACTTAGTAGTTTGCTTGTCAGCAATTCTTGTGCCAAATTCTGCTCTTAGATGCGGGCCTGGCCTGTTTCTCTTGCATTGCAGAACTCCTGATTCATACATGTCCAGTGTCTCTTCCACGTTTGGGCCAGATGTAGAGTCTTGTCAAGTCTCTGAAGTCCTGGATATACTTAGTATCCCCACCCTGCCTCCATCATCCTGTTCTTCACCCCTTCGGCTTGTGGGATGATCTAGTCTTCTTGCTGTAGTCAGGCGGGGAGTAAATGTACAACTCAGTGATGCCATTCATCAGGTCGTAGTGGAATTCCCACCCACAGAGCCCTCGTGGACCTGAGTGCTTTCTGTCATTCATTTATTTGTGTGTTCGTTCAGCCTGTCATCAGGTGCTTTCTGAATGTCTACTCTATGCTGAACAGCACGCCCAATACTAGAGATACCTGATGAGCAAAGCAGACACGGCCCTCACCTTGTGCAGCTTGTAGTCTAGTGGAGACACTGACGTGTGTTAGATGATCACATATAAAAACACGTTGCAATAGTATGTACATGGCATGAAAGAAAAGCAGAATCTGTGAGAGTCTCACAGGGAACTGGACTCCAGCCCAGGAAGGGAATTGGCTTTTCTCTACTGGGTAATGTCCATATTCTCAGGGAGGAAGGAACCAAACCTACACAGGTGACCACAGATGGTTGGGATTTTTTGAAGGCCGATGAAGGCCCACAGTCACACAATCAGAAGCCACACAGGCAGGCTCCGGAGGAGGCAATGTGGTTCAAGACATCCTGGACAGCTCCAGCCTGCCATCCCCTTTGCCCCACTTCTGCTGTCTTTCTAAAGTGACTCATATCCACATCTAGGGTTCACTCACTGACAACGCTCAGCCTCCTAACCATCATTTCTGCTGCCCTGGACCTCGCTTACCGCCTTCTTAGGATCTTCTGTGTTCAATCCCTCCATGAGAAAGGCGGGATAGGGCCACTGGTCATTCTTCAACATTACGAGATCCAGCTACGCAGAGCTTCTGTGCTAGGCTGCCTCACAGGCTCACAGCCAGCTCTTCGATGGCTATTTGGGGCTCGGGGAATCAGTGACTGATTTCCTGAGTCAACTGTGAGTCAAACGGAGATGCCACACGGCAGAAGGTGCAACAGTCTGTGTGTAAGGAGTCACCAGGATTGTACATCTCAAAGACAGGAGCGTCACAGGAAGACGGTGTTGGGCTTCAAGGGCTCAGTAGTATTTATCGTATTGTCCACGTTGTGCTAGACAGAATATAGCCTCTCCATTCTTCATGTAGATTTGGCAGCCTGGAAACAACTCCTTCATTTTGCCCCCCTCCCTCAAGGTCTGTGGGTTGCCAGTAACACAACACCACTGTCTCACTATTGGCACTTCTGGGTGGGTATGGAAAGGAAGAGATAGAAGCCATCATTCAGCAGGGTTTGAAGACAAGCTTTGAAATCAAATGAGCCCAGGTTTAAACCCAGGAAGGTAACTTACCGACTCAACTCTATTTCCTTCATCTGTTAAACGGGGATAAGAATGCTTTTTACCATACAGGATTGCAGAAAGGAATAAAATGGGGCAAATAGTAAAAACATCTGTACAAGTCTTGGCATGGTTTCTAGCACATGACAAACAGTAAATGGAAGTTTTTAGTAGTATTATTTCTGAGTATTCTGCATGGAGTCCCTGCACCATAGAGGCAGCAAACACCCTGCAGTCTCTTAGCTCCAGAGGCTATGGGGATACAGATACCAGCCAGAAGGAGGGACAGTCTTGATTGCTCTCATGGAGGCCAATGGGAACCTCCACAGTGCCTTCATCCTCTGGTTTTATTATGTCCAGCGGTCTGGGAACTGACAGGCCTGGGAATCTAATCTGGAAAGATCTGGGAGAAGGTAGATGTATCTGAGTAAGGCCAGAGGAGAATCAAGCTAGTCCCTTGGGTTCAGGTAGGAGACAGAGGCTGTAGTGAGGCCATGGTGGCTGTGAGGGCCAAGAAGACAGTGCTGATCCTGGGGCCAGACCCTCTCCTGGGTGTACATTCCAGGGGGTCAGTGAGCCTGAACCCTTGTGTGCTGACTATAGCTGAGAGGGGAGGGACTCTCCAGGAAAAGCCTGGGGAGAAAGCAGGACCAGGATGACCTCCTCAGGGGAGTGGTTGCCTAGAATGTCACTGTCTCAGCTGCTTGGTCAGGTGGGTCCCACCTCTCCACTCCCAGAACCCTGGCATAGCTGGATGCTGTTCCCAGTGTGTCTTGGCAGACAGACCCCGGTTCACAGTCTACTTTGATCTTCATTCTAGAAGGGGCCTGCTTACTCTTCCCACCCCACACCCCCAGATCAAGCAGTCTCTGTGAACAATTCACTCCTATAGACTAGGACCTTGCAGACTTGCTGAGGTCAAAGAGGGGAGGATCTGCCAACCCAGGATGGAGGTGTCCGGCTGTAGTGCATGAGGTGTGGCCACTGCCCTGGGTCTTATCTGGTGGCCGGGAGCTGGGCTTGACCTCACTTATCCCTCCACTGCTTCCCCGCCTCTCACAGGCATCGTGCAGCACCAAGGGCTTCACCTTGATGTAAATTTGCCTCATAAATATCTCCAAGCAGTCCTGGGGGATCTCTGCAGAGAAGCCCCTTAAGTTGTTCCTCCCCATCTCCACATCTTCTGTGTGCAGAGCTGCGTAGAATGGAGTCCGTCATGACCATCAATTCTGGCTTATTAGACAGCAATACCCCTCCCCTCTCAGAAATGCCTTGTTTTTATCTCTAGTGGAAAATGGCTTGGCTTTTAACAAGAATAAAAGTAAAAAGGGAGAGTTTTATGGCTTAATTTTACAGGAGAATGTGCCTGTTCTCAAAAGAAGCGTGTGTGGGGTCTCGTGCAGTGGTGAGTACTCAAGGAGCTTAAACATAGAAGGGCTGGTCCAGGGGTGTGACTCCCAGAGTTCCGTATCCTCAGCCCTTTTCTGCTGAGGTGAGCAGAGAGGTGAGTGTAGAGGCAGACATCAGGGCAGAGGGGAAGGAGGCTCTAGGAGGAGAGGGTCCTGGCTGCGGCAGGACCAGAGCGGAGTGTGTGGGTGGCCCGATCCCAGAAAATCCAGGCGCTCCGGGAGGGCATCTTAGCAGTGCAGATTTGGGAGCAAAGTCCACGGGGTCAGTGCTGGGTTGCCAGGCCAAGAAAGTGGCTGGACTCTGGAGCAAAAGCACTGGGCTTGGGTCCAGAGCAGTCCTCTCCCACGCGGCTCTCGGAAGCATGTTCTTTCCAGGGGACTTGGACTACAGCACAAAGTCCTCTGTCCTGAGTTCAGTATCTTCAGTGATGAGGATGGCGTGACCAGGAAGGATGTGGACGTCTTGCTTGACATGCTCTTCTTCCTTCTTTTTGCCCCTGGCTTTCAGCAACGTACGTTCTGCTTCGATGTTGAGATGAAGATACGAACCACAGACTGTGTAATGATGTAGAGTGCACATGTGTTTTGGGGAAACTGAAAGGGAATGTATTCAACAAATACCAATGCATCACGGTGTGGGGCAGTGGGCGGGCAGCTGTGAGCAAGGCCAGTCCCTGCCCTCAGAGCTTCTGAAAGGGGACTGCTCAACCTGGTTTGCTTAGGACTTTCAGTGCTGAAACTGGGAAGGTCCTGGGCAAACTGGGATGAGTTGGCCACCCTATCTAGTCATGACGGTAGGAAGGGGATGTTTCCTGTGGCATTTGCTGGTTGGGAGGGAGGGAAAGTTGGCAAATGTGTGAGATAGAAGAGCCTGAATCTTGTGGAGAGAAGCCATGTGAGCGATCCTTTCTTCCCACTTCCTTATTCTGTGACCAAGACGTGGAGCAGAGAGGGGAAGTGGCTCATTCATGGTCACTCAGCAAGGTGAGGCAGAGCTGGGAACAGCACCTGAGTGATACTCTTTTCCTAAAACAAGCTCTCTCCACATCATCTTCCTTATCCTGCCCGCCCCTCACCTCTCTGCTCACCCAGGGCCACCTTAGGTCAGGTGTGGAGAAACTGAAGGCTGAGGGAAGGTGTCTCCTGACGCCAAGAGGGAGGCCACAGCAGCCACATGGCTGTTGCTGGGAGGCCCAGCTGTCCCAGGAGAGAATAGAAAAGAAGGATTTAAGGAGGTCAGGACGTTTGGCCTGGAGGGATTACAGTGTAAAGAAACCAAACACTTCTGGTGACTGCAAATGTGAGGAATTGAGGCCATTAATGCAGGAGGGAGGAGCAGACCCTCCTTCGAAGGGAGGAGATGTGTAAGAAAAAGGAACAGTCGGACATCAGCGGCAGCACACGAAACGCAGGCCGTAGATAAAAGAAGCAAGCTCGTTAGCTTCGTTTCATTCCAAAACCATTCATGGAGTGCCTACTCAGTGCCGGACTGTGGTCCAAGGTTGGGAGACAGCGCAGTCCCAGACAAAGTACCTGCTCTCACAGGGCTTCATTCCAGTAGAACAGGGCAGACAATAAACAGGTACAAATTTGATGCCCTAGAGAATGCGTTCAGCTATGTTCAAATAAGCTTTCCTATGAAAACTTTATGTTCAGAAGTCTTTCACGTGAAAACCCTGATCTGCAGGGCTTAGCTTATTAAACAAACACAGCATTTCCTTCTGCAAGGAAAAAGACCATCAGGAGACCAGCTTCCAGAGACTGGCAGCTCAAACCATCATGGGTGCTACTGGGAGGAATTAAAATTGGTCTCTTCAGAAGGGAGAGACCGGGCATTTACATTCAGAGTTAAGAAGGGAAGAGAGTAGAGGGAAGTAGTTAACCCCTGTCTCTGAACACCGTGGAGATTTGGATAGCGAGGCTCTGGGAATGCAGAGGAGACCCTCTGGGGAAGTGCAGAGAGATACGGAAGCAACATTTTCATTGCTTGTGGAGTTTAGTAGGGAGGACAGTGAACTTATACCAATCCACTGACCTTCTTGGGAGCTGTCTGTTATACTTTATATAAAAGAAGAATTCATGTGCTGTTTGACCATGTATGGTATTACTTTTTAAATGCAATTAGTAAGTGGTATGTGTGTTACCTCATCTCTGTCAGTTTCCATGCCTAGGGAAAGCCCAGCTGCTGGTCTTGATTGCCATAAATAAATACTAGCTAGAGGACTTATTTGACTGTCAACCACAAATCTTTAAATTGCTGTTATAAAAACGGTATTCACCGTTTTCTTTAAAAAAAAAATTGAAAAAGATCTGATGAGTTTAAGAAGTCATGCCAGCCTTTCTCCTTCATTCGGGTTCCTCCCTTTACCTCCATATTCCCTTCCTTCTTTCACCACTGTTAAATCAGCTGGTTCCTCGACAGCCACAGCACTGTTCCCTTGGACCCACAGGACCTTTGCATGACTCACTTTTGCATGCCATTGAAGTTTCCGATCCAATCTCTCATCCTCAGAGAGCCCTTCCTGACCACTCCTTCCACAACAGCTGCCAGGCATCATGCTCTCCTCTGGCCTAGAGTTTCTTTCCATCTTAGCACTTATATGAAATTGTATTTTTTTTCTTCCATATTTATCTGTTTCTCTGTCAAAGCACAAGCTCCATGAGGACAAGGACTGTGGGACTGTGTCCACTTCCTGCTGTACCCTCAGTGCCTATAACACTACCTGCCTAGTGGAAGACACTCAGTAAATATTTATTCCATTAAATGCAAGAACAAATGAATTCTACACCAATCTATTAACTTGATTTTATTAAAATTATAAGTACAAAGTAGATTTGGGAAAAGGCTCAACTCTTTCTTTCCCCCATGCCTCTCTGGCGAGAGAGGAGAGCTGGAAATAGAATGGAAAAAGTTTCTGTAAATTTCTGGTAACCATAGAGATGCTGATCGTAGTTTATTAATCTCATGCTCTTAAGCAGGCTAGAGCCCCATGGTGATGTCTCCAAATTGCTCAGTGCTGGTTATCCTGTAGCCTTCCTCATTAAGGAAGAGCAGGCCCATTCCTATTCTGCAGCACTTTAATTACTGACAAGCAGAAGCCCTGTGCTATTATGCTCATTATAGCATGTTCTGACCTGGCTGTACCTCCCACTCTGGAGCAATGGAACACAGTCACCAGCCCTAAACCCTTGGAGCCTTCAGTGGGAACGCTCCTCTCCAAATCCAGGGCCTGGGACAGGGCTGTGATTGCTGCCCCATCCTTTCATTCAACTACGTGGAAAATGGGAGCTTAGTGCCTTCTGGAACAGCATTTAGTGTCAGGCAGGGAAGGGCACTAGCAGTGGTCTCCCGCCTATAAAGACTATGCTTGCAGAGAAGGGAACCACTCTCAGGAGCCATGGCACTTTTCACCGTCTGGCCTCTATGGGGTCTATTTCAGAATTGTGTGTTCCTCTTATATGGGGAATACCTCAAGTCCTCAAGAGACCTCCAAATGGCTTCAGGGTTTTGGCAGGACTAGGGGGAGATGGGCCATTTAGGAGCATTCTCCTTCATGGCCATTTCTCCTTTAAGGAGAGACCCTGGTGCAGGTGTCAAGGACCAGAGTTGGGATTCGTCTTGGTAACTGACTCACAGTGCAGCCATAGGTGGAAACTTACCCTCTTTAAATCTCAGTCTCCCCATCTGTGAGATGAGACTGGACTTGGCCCTTCCACCCCTTCCTCATGTTGAGCCTCTGCTTCTAGCTCCAATGCTGTTCTGGAAGCTAGATTTCTGTGATGAGTGAGGAGCAGGAGAAGTCCCAGGCAGTACACCTTCTGGAGTGAAGGGAAATAGATTTCGGCAGTAGAAGCCTCTAGGAGGAGGCATCTTTGTCTCCTGAGGCTGGATGCCTGAGGTCTGGCCTCACCTAGGTATTGGCTGCCATTTTGGAAATATTACAAGTTTACTTTTGTTGCATTTCCCATTCTACTGGATTTAGAAGCATTGAGTCATGCTTCCGGTAAACAATCAGGGACTACCTGCCAGCTGCCATGTGCTGTCCTAAGTGCTCATGGCATTACTATTCGGCTAGCATAGTCACTGACAAATTCAACTCAGGTGTAGAGTGAACTGGTTTCAATGCTTGTGGGCCCTTCTGCTGGACATTTAAGGCTCATGTTAGGTACATCAAAGAAGGGGCCCTTGGAAGAATCTGGACTTCTGAGCTCTCCAGCAAAGTTGGAGCCAAGACATGGGCTGGGTCAGCTCCAGAGGCTACTCCGGCTGAGCTGCTCACACATCTAAGTGCTTGGCTGTTCTTTGCAGGTGCCGTAACCTCTCGTTTCCTGACAGCCTGCCGGAGGTGAGCATCGTGTTCATCTTCGTCAACGAAGCGCTCTCGGTGCTGCTGCGCTCCATCCACTCGGCCATCGAACGCACGCCCCCGCATCTGCTCAAGGAGATCATCCTGGTGGATGACAACAGCAGTAATGGTGAGTGTCGGAGCTTCCCAGGGCCCAGGCCCTGCTTCCTGGCTGACATCCGAGCAGATGGTTCAGCATCGGGGTTCACATTTGCTCAAGGCTGTCTGTGGCTGCTCTTTCTCTGGAGTACAGATGAGACGTTTGTGGTGGCCACTGCTTCAGAAGGTTCACTCCATCTGAGCACAGCCTCTGCATCCCAGAGGGGCCTGGTCCTTAGGCCTTTTCTCACAGGCTGGCCACTCTCCCCTCCCACATTCCAGTACACTGTGATAAGACAGAAGGCCCTGACCTCCTACCTCACCATGTACACAGAAAATATGTCCAGTGACTGTTTTTCATAAAGCATCATTTCACCTAGTAGGATTCCTCAGCCTCTGCCTGGAAGAGTGTTTACTGGTGTTGTGTTAGCAGTGGTGATGGTGATGACAGTGGTGATGACGATGGAGCTGGTGGTGACAGAGGTCGTAGTGCTGGTGATGATGGGGATGGTCGTGTATGTGTAACTCAATGGCAGCAACAGACCTGTTGAATGTCCAGCCTTTTTGCTGGATCCCCTGTTCCCTGTTCCATCTGTCCCTAGCCAGGCTCTGGGTGGCTTGCAAACACCTTGTTGAAGCCATCATATCACTAACTCTCCTTCTCCAGCACTACCAGCCATCTGTTTTCCCTGGTGCACAGTTCTTGGTCTCTGATTCTTTGCACCCCCATGTGCCATCATATACCTTTCCAGACTTAAAGACCACATTTTGAGACAGCTGAAAAACCAGTGGTCTTGATAGGACCATTTACGCGGATGTGCTTCTGATAATGCATGATTTCTCAAAATAGACTGCCAGGTCGCTGTATCGTAGAAACACTGAGCTCGTGTTATCTTTTGAGCTTCCTCTGGTGTCAGGTAGTAAATTTCCTAGTGAATCAGTTGCTATAATGAGAAGTTCAGATGGGCAATTTGTGATTTGTTATCAATTAAAGCTGAAACACATTGGATAATTGAAATGTATTTAATCTGAGAAAGCGAATCTTCATTTTCATTTTATCATCATGTGGTAAGAAGTGTGGGAGCAGTGCTGTGATGGGGATTTTAGAGATTTCTGAAGGGCATTGCTGGCGAATCGTTTGACTCTCATTGTTCCGTGGACATGAAAAAAGGAAAAGGCATAGAGAATGCAAATAGGCAACATAGTCTTAAAGGTAATTGTCTATCATGAGGGAGACAGGAGGGCTTAGCTCCCGTCTTTGATGGCTGTCTACCATCACCTAGCCTGGGACCCCAAAAATGGGTGCTTAAAAAAATTCTCATTCCTTAGTGACTAACACTAGACAGGCTGACTAGCCTGCCCCACACATTCCACCCCTGGGCTTCACCTAGGTCTGCTGATCCTCCTCACTTCTTACATTGTAAGGAGGCACAGGATGGAAGAACCAGCATTCAAGGATGAAAACATCCCCCAAGCAAGAGGCACAACTCCTCACATAATAAGAGAGAAGAGAATGGAGCACTACAAGGAAGAAATCTGGGCGCTGTTCGTTTCTTCCCTATAGTGAGAATCTTATCACGTCCTTAAGGTTGCCATTTGGACTCTAAGCCATATGGAAAAAGCTGATATTGGGTGTGAAGAATGCAGATAAGGAAAGTGAATCAAATGTAGAGGATTTCCTATTTGAACTTAAAAGAGTTTGAGCTTTATTTTGTAAATGGCAATAACCATCCAAAGCCTTTGGTCAGAGGGATGACAGGGTCAGAGCTGGGCAATGGAGGAATTTGGCCATGCTTTATGATGTTGGCTGGGAAAAGGGCATCTTGAAGAAGGGAAATGGATGAGAAGGCTATTGCAGCAGTAGAGAGAAGTCATCAAGGGGCCTGGAGTCAGGGGCAACTTACAGGCCTGAGAGGTATTATGAAGGAAAAATCTGTTGGACCATTTGGCTGAGAAGCCATGGGCAGGCGGGCCAACAGAAGGCAGGTCAATGACGGCTCACAGTTTCAAGCCAGGGTGATTCAGAGGATGGTGGTGCATTGCCCTGGAGGAGGCAGGCAGCAGGAGCAATGCCTTGGAGCAGTAGTCCTTCATCAGGGATGCAGACAGGAAGCACCCAAGAGCTTTCCACGAAGCACCCAAGAGCTTTCAAAACCAGAGCTCTGAAGCATTGTGGTGATGTTTCAGTAAAGTATCTTGACTGTGATGTTGGTTACACAAAGCTGTACTTGTCATCATAACTGCATCGAGCTATATATGCACGTCCAAACCAGTGCCTGTCTGTATAAGGAGGGATCTGAACTAGCTCTGTGGATGGTAGCCCAGTCAGTGGCCTAGTTTTGATATTGTGCTGTGGTTGTGTACAGTGTTACCATTGGGGAATACTGGGTGAAGGGGTGTGTGAGACCTTTTTATACATTTTTGTGAGTCTGTAATTACTTCAAAATATTAAGTTAAAACAAACAAAAAGCTCTCCTAGAAGATTCTAATTCAGTGAGTTTGAAGAGCGTTCTAGACATCACTGTTTTAAAAAGCATTCTTTATTTATTTGTTTGTTTTGAGACAGGTCTTTCTCTGTTGCCCAGGCTGGCATGCAGCGGCACAATCATAGCTCACTGCAGCCTCAACCTCCCAGGCTCAAGCAATCCTCCCACCTCAGCCTCCTGAGTAGCTGGAATGACAGGGGCATCCACCATGCCTGGCTAATGTTTTATAATTTTTGTAGAGATGGAGTCTCACTGTGTTGGGTAGGCAGGTCTCAAACTCCTGGGCTCACGCCATCCTCCTGCCTCGCCCTCCCAAATTGTTGGGATCATAGGCGTGAGCTACTGTGACTGGCCTCAAGAAGCATTCCTAATGATTCACAGCTCTGTTAGAGAACCTTTAACTTCATTAATAACATGTGGCTTCACTTTTGAACATATTCGGTGTCCAGCGCATGGTGTGAAGGGCAAGTGCTCTGGACTGAAGTCTGAAGTCATGGATTCTGGGGCCCTCTCCACCACGGATAAGTGACCACAGAGAAGTCCCTCCGCCTCTCAGGGTCTGTTTCTCTCTATCTGGAAAATGGAGATGATAATCCTCCCTTGCTTGCCTCACCTGCACATAGTGTGTGACTGTGAATTGATCCCTGTCACTATTACCCTCCCCAAGTTCTACCCCATTTCCAGGAGGCAGGAACACCAGTCAGCACACCACCCGGCAGCAGCCCTGGAGGGAAATGTGGGAACACAGATTTGGAGTCTCATGCATGGAGTCATTAAAGCTATTGACTGGAAGGAGAGGAGATCAAAATGGAAGAGGAAAGAACTGAAGGATAGAAGCTTGAGAGAATACGGAGGGTAAGCTATATAGACGTCAGGAGGAAGAGCATTAGCAGGTGAGAGGGGAGGAATGGTTGGGAGAATCTGGAAGACGGCACAGTCTCTGTGGGCAGAGAGAATTTCAGGAATAAGAGAACCCACAGACAGGGGGAAGGATGAGGAACCTGAACAGAAGCCACTAGGGTTGGAAGGGACAGGACTGGGAAACCTCGGAGAGAAGCTTTACTGGAATGTTGGAGATGGGGGCTGTGGAAGCCAGATGAAGATGATGAGCAGGAAGAGAGGGGAGATTTTTCCTCGGGGATTCTTGACTGAAGAGGAGAATCACAAGCTCAGGCAGGAACTGGAGCAATGTTTTCCAAAAATCAAAATTAAAAATTACCATCCTCTACAGCAAGAAATAAAGTTACATCATGACCCAGGATGACACACCCACTCACACCCATACACACACGATGGGAACACGACTTTTAAGAAACAATACCCTTATAATGTGCAAAGCACTCCACTATTTTCTGTTATATTCTGTTCAGTTCAATTCAATTCTACATCATATTCTAGTTCTGTTTTCTTAAACGTAGGTTGTTCTCAAGACCCTGAGTGCATATTAGAATCCCCTGGAGCGCTTTTAAGACATTCAGGGCCCAGGTTTTACCTCCAGTGATTTAATGGGTCTGGGGAGTGGGGGCACCTGAGTCCCCTGGGGGCAGGGTTTGGAGCAGGGCCTCTGAGGAGGAAGATGGGATCCAGGGCACAGAAGCAAGGGCTGCCTCCAAAAATAAAGACCTTATCTTTCTCTTGCCCTGTGGGGGGACAGGGAGGCAGCGGAAGCAACGCGGCTGTGGTGATGGGTGCCCAGAGGTAAGCGTGGCAGCAGAGTCAGTGCCTTATGGCCGACAGGGTCAGAGCGGAGGGTGGGCATGCAGGGAGGGGGTCTGGCTCTGGCTGGAGTTCTCTTGTGGAATGGGACAGGGAGGTAACCAGGAATGGGGCTTCTTGAACCCACGGTGAGCTGAACTCTCAAAAGGGGCAGAAGACACACTAGAGTGAGTTCTTGGAAGAAGTGGCCTTAGGACATGGCTAATGGTCCCTTGGACCTCAGCCTGACTTAGAGGAAAGCAGCTGTGAACAGACCCTGTGCGGGCTCCATTTGGGGACTGCTTCTCTTGGTTTCCAGGCTCGGTTCTGCCGCTTTCTGGCCCTGGGTCCCTGGGCTTAGGTTTTCTTATGTGCCAGGACAGGGACATCAGGCCTGCCTTGCCCTGTCTGTCTCACAGAGGCACTGGAGAGGAGGTGAGGGAATCGGAGTGAAAGTTCTGTGTAAGCTGCTGGGTGCTAAGGGTTCCTAAGGGTGACTTCAAATGACAGCGAGCAACGTAACAATAATCATGACAACAGCTGACAAGTAACCACTGTTTAAAGACAGCTGTTCTGGTGGGAAGAGCGCAGAATTTGGCATTTGGCCAGCTTTTCTGTTCCAGCCGTTTCTGGCCTCATGCTAGCTGTGTGTTCTTAACCTCTGTGAACCCTATTTTCCTTATCTATTAAATTGAGATGTATAATTCCTACCTCAGGGGTTGTCGGGAGGCTTGAGTGAGATAACACGATGGAAGGGATGTTGGTGTTAAAACTCTAAATTACGCAGCCGCGCAGAGCTGTCGGAATGTCTCCCTCACTAAGCCTTCCTTCCCAGGCTTCTATTATTAGTTTCCTGCATGCTGGTGCCTCCTGTCCACCCAAGCTCTCTTCAGTCACACCTTTGCTTTGGGGTCAGGCCTGTGCTTCCTCAAACACAGGAACAGGGCAGTCCATCACCGCTTTATCATCCAAGCCTCTCTAGACCTTCGGAAGCCAGGGACCGAATGCTCTCTAAGTGGTCCGTATGTAGGAGGCGGAATCCCTGTTCTCTCTCTCCTGAGCAACTTCCAAAACAAGCTTGACTTTTTCAGGGGCTGGCTCTGATCTATCATGCTGTCACTTTGCTGCAGGAGTCTCAAACTTTAGTGTTTGAGCTTGGTTAAAAATACGGAGATTTGGCAGTGTGTGGTGGCTCATGCCTGTAATCCCAGCACTTTGGTAGGCCAAGGCAGGAGGATCACTTGAGCCCAAAAGTTCAAGACCAGCCTGAACAACACAGTGAGACCCCATCTGTATGGTATGAAAAATTTTTTTAAAAATAATATGGAGATTCATAGCAGGCATGCCCCTGCCTCAGGATATTTGCACTTGCTCTTTTCTCCACCTGGAATGCTGTTCCCACCTCCTCCCCTCGCCCTGCTCCATATCTGTGCAACTCGCTCCTTTTCCTCTGTAGGCTTTTACTCAAACGCCTGCTTCTCACTAGGGCTATCAGCGAATCACCCATTTAAAGGGCAGCCCTCCTCCCTGTCACTCCTCACCCATCCCTGGCTTCTTTCCCTCTGTATCTCCTGCTGCCATCTGATGTGCTGTACTGGCTCATTTACTCTCCCTTAATTATTTGCACATCTTCCCTCCACCAGTATGTAAGCTCCATGAAGGTAGGGGCATTTGTTTTGCCCCCTGAAGTATCTCCAGCACCTAGAATAGTGCCTGGTATTTGTAGTTGTTCGATACATATGGGTTTAATGAAAGAATTTTGATTCTGTAGATCTGGGGCAAGGCCTGAAACCTGCATTTTGGCATGGCTCTAGGGCACTCTGATTCTTTGTGCGTCACTGTGCTCATTGTTGTCCTCCATCTGTGCTGTGGCTGAGGAGCCTGGGACAGCTGCCTCCGCCTCAGCTCCCGCAGAGCTGGCCTCTGGCTGCAGGCACCACTGGGTGGAGTGTTTCTTCCTAGGCCAAAGTCCTTGGGACTTCCCTGTTTAATCCCAGGGATATGGCATGAATGTGGGGCACGGTACAGAGGAGAAGGTAAGTTTCTCTTGCTGGCCTGAACTCACTTCCCATCCTCAGAGTCAGATGACCAGTGCTTGAGCCTCCCTGCTACCACGTTATCCAACTTCTGCAAGCATTCCTGACAGTAGTGACCAGGCTCTGCTGCTCTGTAGCTCCAAGGCCGTGTTTCCCCTCCCCCCCCTCCCCCTCCTCCTCCTTGTCATCTCAAGAGCCCCCTGGTTTTAATGACCACACTTTCAGCAAGTCCCAGTGGACCAATGTCTTTAGCTGGGACTGTGTGATTCAACCTCTACAGACTTCCAGAGGGAGAGAAGCACCAGGATTTTCAGCCAATAGTCATCTCTGCCTTTGACTCTTGGCATTCATTTCCTTGTTCATTCATTCATTCATTGCTTCATTCTTTCAGTCCTTTAACAGGTTTCCGATGGCCACGTAGGTGCTTTGTGATGAGTGCCCGACTAGGCCCTTTGGGAGCTTGTTCATGTGACACAGGCATCCCAGTACCTGGCACAGAGCAAGTGCCCGGTGAACATGAACTCTTTCAGGTTCCCTCGCCAGCTGTCCCAGCTATTCTCTCACCCCATCCGCTTCCACTTCTGAAAAGAAAAAGTTTTGTTTGCTGTAGTTAGTTTCTGTTTCCTTTTTGAACTCATATCCTCTTTTGATTAAAAATCACATGCCCTTCTTTCATGCCACTTGAAATTTCAAAATTAATTTGAATTTGTGATTAAAAGCACATCAAAGCAGTGGTAATATCAAATATTCTTTTAAGAATCCCATGCCCTGGAGACGTCTGTCTGCTCTGGGTTGGCAGCGCCTTGCCCAAGCTGAATCGAACCCGACACTTGTCTCCTGCTGCCGCTTTTAAGCAAGGCGATGGCTGGTTCCCAGCACTCCATGTGCTTGAAGGCTGGGATTGAACCTTCTCTCTCCTAGGCCAGGGATCTCCTTTGCTCATGGACCCGGTCTTCACGCTAGCCACATTTGCTAGAAACCTCCTACATGGGTTACCAGGAGAAGGTATACAACTCAGCGGGCCTCAAGAGATGGGCAGAAGGAAACGGTCCCTCCTGATAAGAGCGTTGGATGGGCAGAACCCAAGGTCAGCCAATCAAGTCCTAGCTGGCTCTTGGGAGGAAACTGAGGACCTACATTGAGCAGACACCTGCCAGCGTGCCACCTTTGTGCATGGCAGAGCTGAGCTAGGGCCCTGGGTCTCTTGACTTCCGTAGAAGACTGCTTCCTCCACCACAGGCAGCCTCATCGCTTTGTCCAGCGTGCACCCCTTCCTGCTTGCCTGCACTGTATGTGGGCATGGTGGCCAGCCAGACCATCCTGGTTTGCCTCACAGCGCCTCCCTATGCTGGGAATGAATGTCCTCCCCTACCCCACCCACTTTCTTAGCTCCAGACTTCCAAAGTCAGCTTTGCTACCACTGCTTCCAGAAAGTCTTCCGCGGTTCTGCCCCTGGCACCTCCCCAGCTGGATGAGGGGGTCTGCCTCAGTGTTCCCACGCACCCTGGCTCCCCCTTATCGTGCTGTATTTTGCCTGGTTATTGACTCACTAAATTACAGTGAGTAGTTTAGGTCAGGCTAGCCAAGGTGACCAGTGTGACAGGAACGTGATCCTAATCATCTCAGTACCCCAACAACAACTAGCCCATCTATCGTTTTTGACAAAAGAATAGTCATGATCCCCCAGGGAAGTCGATGTGGTCACTATCTCCACTTCATAGATGAGGAGTGAAGTCTCAGAGAAGTTTATAAACAAAAGGGACCAGGCCCAAGGCCACATGGGCAGGAGTTGAAGCCCAGGCCTGCTGGCCCTGGACCCCATGTCTCCCCTACTCTCCCACTCCTGGAAGCCTGGGAGGTAGCAACACAGGTGCCTCCTCTCTGGTTCTCTCCTGACAGCCCACCCTATTGCTTCTTAGGAACGGCAGACCAGAGCCAGGGTGGCCGCCAAATGCACTAAAATGGCAGGTCCAACGTAGGTGAGCCTCCCTGGCCCCCTTTTGGTTACAGGTGATGTCTGGGGTCCCGTATCTACTTTGTTGAGGGAAGCAGGCAGGCTTGGCCAGGAAGGGTTCCCCAGGCTGGTTTTCAGGTTTCCAACTAGGAACCACCCAGCTGACTGCCTCTGGCTAGGGCTGGAGTTTGACCCCCACTTCTCCAGGCCTGGGCCTGAGACTCCAGTGACCCCCAGTGCACCCAGCTAGAGTCCTGACCAGACCCCCACAGCTCATTGAGCACTTAGTATGTGCCAGAGCTACTTTAAGTACTTTGCATAAATTAATCAGTGCCATATGGTGATGGCATGGACCGTTATCAGTGTCATCTGATATAATAAGGAGGCAGACACAGAGAAGTGAAGGAACTTGTCCAAAGCTAAAGAGGTGCGATTTGACTGTCTGGTTTCAGAGCCTACACCCTTTACCATTAAACAGGCTGCCTGCCTCTGGTGCACCCTGGGTCTCTGATTCCAAACAATGTATTTGAATTTTGTCCTTACCCCTTTTCTCCATTCCCTCTGGAGAGAGAGTTGTTGGGCAGCCAGACCAGTGAAGCAGGAGACAAAAGGGAACTTCAGAGGAGGGTGTGTCTGTGTCCCAGCCTTGAGCTTTGCCTGGAGCTTCACCTGGGCTTTCAGTAAGGAGAGATGGATTGCACGGAGGCTTCCTGGCTTGTGCTGGGTGACAAGTAATTGAACCGTTGGCAGCCATGCTTTAGGTCACCGTGTGAGAGGGAGGCGGCTTCCTGTTTCCTTTGAAATAGGGAGAAGTTGGCGTGCCTGTGAGGGTTCATATGTACATCTGCACCTCTTTATACATGTATATCCAAGCACTGTGTTCATGTGTGTACACATTTGTTGTGTACGTACATGTGTATGTGTGTAACGTATGTGCCTGCCTTGTATGCATGTGCATGTGTTCATATGCATGTATACAAGTGTGTGTGCATGTGTGCATGCATGTATGTGTTAATGCATCCATGTGAGCGCTGGTTCAGGTGTGTATTATGTGTCTGTGTGTGAGTGCTTGGGGGTGGATGGGGACCTGTGTGTGTGTCCTTCTGCAGTAGTGATCATGCATAAGTAGCATATTCAGGCACATGGGCACGTGGGCTTGTGTGTGCTTGTGTGAGCAGTGGTGTTTCAGGCCCCACGAACAATGGGTTGAGCCTCTTTCACCACCCACTGCTACCTGGAGCCACCTTGAAAATCCTGATGAATGACAAATAATTGCACAACTGTGAATCATTCTTATTTTTAATTGTTGGCAAGAAAGTCAATGTAGTGATGAAATAGAATTCGAACTCCCCAGATTGCTTGCCACCAGCTGCTGGGTCCTTCCCTACCCCCTGCAAGCCCCCCATTGTCCCCTGGCCCAGAGCCAGGGGATAATGTTTCAATCGTTGTTTAATGTTTCAAAGATTCTGTCCTACGTAAGAGATACTCATTCCAGGCTGTAAAACTACCAACAGCTTTGCGTGCAGCTGGAATAATTGCAAAAATTAAAAAAAGAGGGAAAGAATGGTCCAACAGTATTGTGCTTTATGGAGCTTAAAGAATCCCATATAGCTAATCGAGTTACAACCAAGACTCAGGCAGCTTAAAGGTATTTACACAGCCCAGCACATAGACTGTCAACCTGTTCAGCCAAAGACTCCTTGCCACCACCCACCTCTATGGCTTTGACCAGTGCAGCTAGGCTGGCCCACCCGCAAGACTGGCAGTAAATACCCAGCAACCTTGGGGTGCACGCAGCCCAGTACCACCTGAGTCCTGGGTTCTCTTGTCGTTGCTCCTTACTGCCTGGGCTTGCCTCTACATGCCACATCCTCTATCACCAAGTCTGAGGGTTCCTCTTGAGCACGGCCACAGCGACGTCCCCTCTGGTGTGGTGTCCAGCAGCACTTTCCCAAGTCCCTACTGTAATGACTTATGTGACTCTTAAGTTTCTGGCTGTTCTGAGTACTGAATGCCCATCTCTCCCTGCTGATTCAAACCCTGACCCCAGGCCTGGGCCCTGCTTTGGCCAGTTTTTATGGAAGTAAAAGGGAGTCAGATCTCTCTCTCTATATATGTATATCTGACAGATTTAACTGTGTCCATTTCTGAACCTGCCTTTCACCTGCCACACATGGTTCTATGCCAGGGCACCCAGGCCAGGGGCACATAGGGGCTAAAATAAAGTCTGTGCTGTCTATTTGCTAAATCATGTGCCCTGGTATGAGTCTATCTCCAAAGTGCCTTTTCTAACTGGGTAGCCCAGAGAGGGCACCTTTTGGTCATGTACCTCAAGATGCTGTATGCCCGCAGCATGGCCAGTCCCGACCTCTGCAGAGGCTCTGCAGAGCAGTATGGTTTCTTCCCAGTGGGTGGCCTTGACTTAGCACTGCAGCAGGCTGGGATGACTTCCCTGTACCTGCTGGCCAGCAACCCCAGCTTTCCTCAGACTTCTCTGAGTTGGTCCTGCGTTTGGCCTGCCTCTGTCCCCTGTCAATTTGCTGTTCCTTGGTGGAATGGAGTCTGGCTCTGATGCCTGCCTCATCCTCTTAACTGGACCCCGGCTTTCCAGCTAGCCCTGGTCAATCCTCTTCCTTGATGGGTTAGACTCTGTTCTCTGTACTACCTAACTGGGGCCCTGCACCCATGGTCCAGTCCGCCTGGCTTCCTACATCCTGGGTGCTGGGACTTCCCACTGATAAGCTCCTCCTGAGCCAAGCATCCTTAGTGATGCCTGGGCATATAGGCTCTTGAGACACCTGCCTCTCCGTGGACCAGCCCCAGGGCTCAGTCTGTTTCTCCAGCTGTAGTCCCGCATGTTGCCGGCCTCTTCTCTGCCCTCACCAGGCACTCTGCTGAGGCTCCAGCATGCTGAACCGCCGAAGCTGCCCGAGCCTGGTGGTGGTGTGAGTAGCTCATCACTCCTCTTGGCCCCTTTACCTGATACAGGAGACTGTCTCAGAATTAGCAACTCTCCAGCATGCTACTCTGCTGACCAAGGACAGCACCTGGGAGGGCAAAGGACCTTCCTTCCTTTTTGCTCATGAGCTCCCTGCAAGCAATCTATAGCAAGAGGGCTTTGTAGCATTTTGCTTTACAGACTAGCCGAGGTGACCAGTTTTTGATAAACAAAGCTGGCAGGAATCAAATGAAAAAAAAATGCCTTCCTCCCCTGGTCAGCTGTGTGACCATCTGTCAATGGGGAAGTTCCCAAAACTGGAGCTGAGTGTTGGGGGTGAATCGGGAGCGGTGTCGCTTGCTCTCTGAGGGGCCCTGTTGCCAGCCACTGCTGAACGTTACTCAGGGCCACAGTGCAGCCGGCAGAAAAGGTCTTCTTGTTCATTCTTGGCCCCCAGCCTATCTTGCTCAGCAGCTTGAAAAGACTAACTCAATAGGTACAGCTGAACACAGGGCACTCCTCGTATGCCAGGGTCCCCCTTCCACTTTCCTGAATAGTTAAAACAGTTCGAAACCCAACAAATCAAATGCTTCCTCCTGATATTAAATCTTTTGAGTATAGAATGCCTTCTGGTGGAATTGATTTCCTGAAAGGCTGCCCCAAACCATGCAGTGACCCAAGTGGCCTCCAGTAGCTTCAGAGTCTCAGTGTTTGGCAAAAAGCGGAACGTGTGGATGACAGTTGAGCGCTGCAGCCACCCCTGCTGCTGCCCATATCTGTCCTGCATAGTTGCCTTTCAGAAGATGACCAGCTCCTTGTTGGCGGGTGAGGGCGTGAGGTGGTGCTAGAGACAGCACTGGGAGTCCGGGAAGCTGGTGTAAAGGATTGGGCCTGAGGGTCCCACAGCAGCTATGGGCTCACTTATCCTGCATAGCAACAGAAATCTGCTCTCTCTGGTGGTGGCTGGGAAGCTAGTTTGGGTGGGGATGCTTGTTCTGTTTTTTGCTTTTTCTTCTTTCAAAAATGAGAGCCCTAATTGACTCTCAGGAGACCTAAATTGGGAAACTAACTCAGTTTTTTTCACGGACTGTCTCTCCTCGCTGCTCAGGCCCACAGGGACTTGCACCCCTTCTGCTCTTACAGTCATGCATTCATTTAAGAAATCGAGTACCAGGCTCAAGTCTCTGCAGGAGGGAGACAGCAGGGAACCAGATGTGGTTCCTGTCATCAGAGAATGATAGCAGGCAAGTAGCCAGGCGCTCTGGCCCTCATTTGGCACAGATGCAGACTGTCCAGGTTCTAGTTGATTTTAGGAGCTCATATCCCAGGAGCTCATGGCATAAGTAAAATTTTAGGGAGAAGGAGAGGAAAGCCCAGCCTGTGGCGGGGTGTTCCAGCTATGCCTGGTCTTAGGGTGGCTGCCGTGAGAGAAATCCTGAGAATCACATTGACACAAAGATTCTTATTGCACTTGTATTTTTTTGTATTAAAGTTTATGTGGCTTGCTTCCCTCCCTCCCTCCCTCCCTTCCTTCCTTCCTCCCTCCCTCCTTTCCTTCCCTCCTTTCCTTCCCTCCTTCCTTCCTTCCTTCCTTCCTTCCTTCCTTCCTTCCTTCCTTCCTTCCTTCCCTCCTCTTGATCTGTTGCCTAGGCTAGAGTGCAGTGGTGTGATTTCAGCCCACTGCAACCTCTACTTCCTGAATTCAAGCAATTCTCGTGCTCCAGCCTCCTGAGTAGCTGGGATTACAGGTGTGTGCTACTACACCTGGCTAGTTTTTGCATTTTTAATAGAGACAAGTTTTCTTCATGTTGGCCAGGCTGGTTTTGAACTCCTGACCTCAAATGATCCACCTGACTCAGCCTCCCAGAGTGGTGGGATTACAGGTGTGAGCCACCACACCTGGCCTGTTTGCATAGTTTCTAATAAAGGATTGAAATGGAAAAAAAGCACAAAGCAAAGAAATGTCAGAGCAGTGAGCAGGAAGGCTTTTAACCAGAAACCACCAATGGAAGGCTACTTTTCCTGGCTGGCCTATGGCTGGCTCTGGCCCCTTCAGTGCTGTTTGAGTAGAGGCTTGATTTGTAGCCGACCAAAGAGGGCATGGCCTATGTGCAGAGATATGAGCCTTTGTGTTTTCCACCCCTTGTCCCCACACTGTGGCTTCCAGTGGCCTTCGCCAGTGGCTCAGGTGATTTTCTACTGAACACCTGACCTACAACTGGGGCAGGGACCTGGTTCATTCTGTAAGTCCCTCCCACCCTAATGGGCTTCCCTTAAGGGGCACTGGGCAATTTGGGGCAGGCAGCCCTAAAAACTAATCCAACATCCTTGACTGGAGAGAAGACGGAGCCAGAGAAGTTAAGTGAGTTTCCCAACATCACACACCTAGTTCATGGCAATGCCTAGAGAGCAACCCTGGCCCAGTGCTTTGCTAGCTGGACTCATTCATTCAGCAGACATTCACAGAGTGCATTCTCAAGTGTCAGCCATCATGCTCAGCACACCAATACACAGATGCATGAGAAACAGTTTCTGTCCCCAGCGAGCTGGCAGCCTAGTGCAGATGATAGCACACAAATAAGCAAAGCACACAAAGCAAAGTGCTGAGTGCCATGAGTCACAAGTGAAAGAAGAGTGTGCTGGAGAAGCCCAGAGGAGAGATCACAGTCACTCAAGGAGGGCTTCCTGGAAGAGTTGGCATTTGAGCGGGGCCTTGGGGATTGAATGGATTTGGGAAAATGGAGATGATGATGGAGAAAGACAGAACCTGCCTTTGAGTCTCTCACAATTGCTTGTTCTTCACATCTCAGAAAGCAGTCACTCCAGATAGGCTATTTTAGCCAGTCCTCTGTACAGCTTCCTTTCATCATGTGTACAATTTGAGGGCATCATGAAGCACTGGCCGTATCGTTTAGTTACACTGATTCAGGGAGGCCCCTGAGCTAAACAGCCCTTCCAGAAAAGTGCATGGTTTTGCAATTGTGGTGTGGATTCTGTCCCTGGGTTGTAGACTCAGATGCCATTCTGGGTGAGTCACTTCCCTGAATCTTGAGACACTGGAAGCAACTTGAATCAGGTTCCCTGGTCCAACCCAGGTATAGGAGTAGATGTGGCCAGTGCCTGAGAAAGCCGACCAGGCTGCAGAGGAGTCCGCTAAAGCAAGGGTCATTCAGGACAACTTGTCAGTCAGGTGGGGTTCACCTCAGCAGGACTCTGCCCAGGAGCAGGGACTTGGGGAGGGTGGCAGGGCTCAGTCCTACTCGTGGGTTGACTCAGGGTTTGGGCCGCTGTTGTTTTGTGGTGCCATGGCTCACCGGGCTGCCCGAGCTTCCCAAATTCCCTTCCCCTGTGTGGCTTCATCTTCCTGCACTGCCTGTGACCCGCCACCCTGGGGCGTGGTTGTGGAGTGTGTCTGTGGTGGCTGTGGTTGGCATGGTGGCGGCTGCCATCTGGGAGTAAATAACCACAGCACGTCAGAGCTGAACAAGACCCAGAAATAGATCTCAGGCTCCAAGCTTCTCTCATCCAGGGAAGGGAATATGAGTTGGAGCTGTACAAAAACCAATCTTTAAACCTTTCCTCACCTGATGAATTTGATGGGGTGACAGAAAGGAATTAGAAATTAAGTAGGGGCTCAGAATTTATATGAGCTCCATGCCAAATGGAAATTAAAAAGAGCGTCTCCAGCAGGGTTAATGGTGAAGGTCAGGTGCCCGGCATCCTTGGCAGGGTGTCCCTACAGGTCTCGGGAGGAAATTGACCGAAGGATCCTGCTGATGAGATCAGGAGTGCAGAGAGGGTTCTCCACTAGACAGTGGGAAGGAATTAACTTGTCACTGAATGACACTCACTGATATGACAGAAAATTCCAGCAACGCAGGGGAGATTTTAATGCCAGGCTACCCAGTGGCAGCATTGACTCTCCCTATGTCCCTAAGGGGCTTAGACATCGAAGAAAGGAATGCATTTCTGTGCATTGGAGGAGGCCTCTGGCTAAGCCACAGGCCTGCTTCCTGTGGACTGAGTGTGTCTGCAAGCTTGTCTGTGTTGTCAAATTTCATTTGGCTTAAAAATAAGAACTAATGCAGAGAATCAAAGAAAACAAAGTTGTTTGCTGAGTGTTCTGACCAGGGCTGCTCAAGCATGAGGCTGAGATATTGGCTGAAGTGGTTTTATTTTCTCTGAAAAGAACATTCAACGTTGCCGTTTAATCTCTCTGGAGTGAGTTCCCACAGTCTTAGGTGCCCAACTGCTGCCCTCTAGACCTGTGTACTCCATATTTCTATGACATGTGAGTCTAACAGTGGAGAGCATTGCTGCTTGCTGAATTCCTGAATTCTAAATGGCAGGAAAAAACAAATCCCCCCCCTCCTACTTTGCGAATTAGATACGTGGATGGACGCGTGGATGCATGGGTGGGAGGACACATAGGTGTGTGGTAGGAGATGGATGGATAGATTCTGTCTTTTCTGTCCAATGTTGCAGGGTTTTTAATGCCCATTTTAGAGATGAAGGGATTAAGAATCAATGGAGCTGAGTCACCAAAGTTCTCACTGCAAGATGGTGGCCAAGCTAGAGTTTGAACTCACATTTCCCAGCTCCAGGTTCAATGTGGCTCTCCTCTCCTTTCTCATATTTCCCACTAGACTCTTGGTTTTTACTTATGTATTTCTTTAACTTCCTTCTACCTAGAGATAGACTCACATGAACTTGCTTATACAAGTAGGTGAATAGAAAGACACTCATTTTTCATTCAGCAACTATTTGTTGATCACTGTGTGGGCAGAATTCTAAGTCATTCCCCACCCTTCCCAGCCCTGATTCCTGGGAAGTGGTATATATTCACTTCTCCCGGTTATTCAGGCAAATACTAATCTGAGTCCTGCTATGAAGGGAATTGGCTGATGTATTTAAGGTCCCCAATCAGTTGGTTGGGCCTAATCACATGAACCTTCTGAAAACAGAGTGTTCTCTAGCTGATGGCAGAAGGAGAAGTCACAGAGATGTCCTCTGGTGGCCTGAGAGAAAGCAGAGACCCCTGCTGTGAACTGCCCATGGGGCAGGGTGACAGGGGCGGCCTCTTGTTGCTAAGAGCAGTCCCCAGATGACAGCCGGCAGGAAAGCAGGGACTTCAGTCCTACAACTGCAAGGAAGCAAATTGTGCCAACAGCCAGTCAATCTCAATGAGGACCCTGAACCCCAGTTGAGAACTACAGCACTGGCCAACCCTTGATTTCAGCTCAGTGGAACCCTGAACAGAGAATCCAGGTTTGTCGTACCTGGACTTCTGACCTATAGAAAATGGAAGATAATACATTTGTGTTACTTCAAGCTGCTAAGTTTGCAGTATTTTGTTATGCAGCAATAGAAAACGAATCCATCACCAACAGTGTGCCAGGCCAGTGCGCTATACGTTGGGAATATGAAACTGACCTGGTCCCTGCTCTTACAGAGCCAGCCTAGTGTGGGAGACAGACGAGAAACAAATCAAATCATTACAGGCTGTAATAAATGCCTTAAAAGACAAACACAGAATGATATGAAATAAATCCAATGTGGGATGGGGAGCAAGCTTCAGGTTAGATGGTTGGAGAAGGCCCCTCTGAGCTGAAAAAGATGAAAGGAGAGAGCCATGTGAAGCACGTGGAAAAGTGTTTCAGGCAGAGGGAGCAGCACATGCAAAGGCCCTGAGGTGGGAGGTGACGTGGTCTCAGAGCCACAAGAAGTCCAGTGTGGCTAAAGGGTGGTAAGGAAGCAGGAGGATGGCTTGAGATGGTGTGGAAGAATTAGGCAGGGGCTTTGTCATGTGGGACCTTTTAGAATATTACTCTCAGTGCAATGCACAATGCTAATGAGATTTCAACAAACAAAAGTATGCAAATGGGCATTTTTGAAGCTCTCTCTGGCTACTGTGTGGTGAATAATTTGGGTATGGGTAGGAGGAGCCACAGGAAAATCATCTGGGAGGCTGTTTCGGTGCTTCAGGCAAGACATGATAGTGGTTCAGGCTGTAACGGCTATAGGGAGAGAAAGCTGGGTGCATCCGAGATCTATTTAGACTTGCTGATGAATGCAGGGGGTGAAGGAAAGGAAAGAATGGAAGATGCAGCTCAGGTTTCTGGCCTGAGTGACGGGGTGAATGACAGTGCAGTTTGCAAGATGGGCCACACAGAATTAGAGAAAGAACAGGTTTGTGGAGTAAGATCCAGAGTGAAGTGCTGAACGTGCCGAATGTGACCTGCCTGTGAGATGGCCAAGTGGAGATCTTTAGCAGGCATTTGGATAGACGGGCACTACTGAGCAGGGTGGATACCCAGGCTCACGGAATAGGTCAGGTCAGGCTGAGCCTGGCTTGGCTTCATAGCTGGCTCCACGGTCATCCCCTTGAAGAATGGTGGAATACCCTGGTTATAACACAGCAAGGCTTCGAAGAACCAGGGCGTGGACCCCTGGAGTAGTCAACTTCCCAGACTCCCTCTGCTCCATGCTGGGACCCTGGGTGCAGCCACAGACCCAGAGTGGAGGCTTCTGGGAAGGACTGGCTCTGATGTGAGTCAACACCTCAGTGAATTACTTCAATTGTTCTGGGTTAGTGGTAAGGTGCATTAAGCACCAAATTATATAAACCCGAAATTGCAGTCTAATGTTGTTAAGGGGCCTGAGGGAGCTGGAGAAGAATGAGCGTGCATCAGGAATCATCCATAGGATGATCAAATTTCTGATTAAAATCACCCCCCCACCCAGATCAAATGGCTTCCAGAGAAAGTGGAGAGTGCCTCTGAATCCTAATGGGGCATCTGCACCTCCAGAGGGAAGTTTGGCCACAGACTGTTGCTTCATCTCCAGGGCCACTCAGTGCAGAAGAGCCTCCCACCCGGCGCCTGCCTGACACGGGGCTCAGGCATGCACAACAGACAGCTAAACAGGGCCTGAGCCACACGGAGCAGGGCTTGTTTCAATTTTTTCAGATTTGCCTTGGAGGGGCTGTTCCCCTAGAAGCTGACTCTGAGACACAAATTCAACTGCATCAGTTTGTTCAAAGTGATTCAACTGCATCACTTTGCCAGTGGGGTAGGGAGGTAAGACAAGGAAGGGAGGCCACCAGTAAGAGCTGCCAAGCACCACTGCGGAAGGTGGAGCTTAACCCTGTGGGGATACTCTGGGAAATGAGTATAAAGTACATGGCTTCGAATGATCCCCCAGGAGAGGGGAGGGAGCTGGGGTATTTATCTGCTAGCTTCCTCCAGTCACTGGTTAAGAGTTGCTTTCTGGGGGTGTTAATTTCTAGTACTTCAGCCTTCCGCGTGCTGGGGCAGAGCAGCCTTCTGGGCATTTGAATGAAGGCCATGGGCAAAAGTTCTGATAATTAAATGTGGCGAGGTGGGGAGTAGCGAGGGCAGCTAGCGGGGAGCACTTTGAGGAAAGGAGGCTCCAAGGACATTGGCTGGGCATCAACAGCGTCTGCTACAAGGGCCATGTACCTACGTTTTGATACTTTTAAAAATTACATTTCTAAAAGCCTTGGGATAGTGACTGTGTTCAAATCTACAAAGGCCAACTGCAAGGCATGTTGGAACCTCTGCAGGTCGTGCAGAGACCAGGGTTAGACCTTGTTAAGCAAGACTGGTTGGAGCATCTCCTGCCCACAGTGCTTAGAACCTGGGGCCCCATTTGGTTTTATGACTATGTTGAGCAGGATCAGCTGATGGGCAGAGCACCTGCATGAAGCGGTGGCTTGGGTTATACAGACTTTAGTCAGGCTAGGGCAGGGATCGGGGATTCAAAGCTTCAGCAGTTTTGAAGCACAATCCAAGCCAGGTCTGAGGGAGCAAGGGTAAGGTTCCATCTCTGGGAAACACTTTGGCAAATTCTAGTAGGGGTCTTGTAGGGCCCCAGCTAAGAAGAGTTTCAGGTCAGATCTGAGAATGCAAACCAGAAACTTGCAGTCGAACCACACCTAAAAGATCTGGGTACACTTCGGGGAAGTGGGAAGGAAGCATGGCTGGCAGTGGTGTTGAAGGCACTCCCTTGGCACCCCACACACCAGCTGGAGCCAGGTTTCTGTAGTGGATGCTCTTGGTGTCCCATTCAGATCCCCTTTGCCAGCCAGTTCACCTGCCCCCAGGTGCTATAAGTGTTGGTGGCCTGAGGCTCCAAGCCTTACCTTTTTTGAAATTTTTCTGTTTCCAGGGCTGCCTCACCCCAAAATGCCTGAGATATGAGGTCTCATTCCCCAGTATGGCCCAGAACCAGTGCCTGATTGATATGGGTGTCTGAAAAACCTAGCCTCGCCTTGGATGGGACAACTCCGAGACGCTGTTTATGCCCCAGGGCTCCCCGTGGAGTCAGAGCGAGGCTAGACTTGAGCAGTGCAGCTGTTTGCTCAGCCTCTTCCCCTGCCCTGACCTGCTTCCCTCCCTCACTGGCCAGGATTCCTCAAGGGCCCTCCCGTGGCAAAGCATTTAAGAAACCCCATCTCAGGCTCCACCTTGAGAGAGTGCCTCTAAGATTGTCCTGCGCCAAGATATGTGAGCAGTTCCAGGCTGAGCGGGTGAGAGATTTGCTATAGAAGGATGGTCCTCTGCCCTGGATGGCCCTTCGGTGCCAAAACAGGCACCATTCTGAGCAGAACAAGAAGATGGGCCATCCTGTGTATCAGCATCTCTATCAGGATGTATTGAGCTCCCGTGAAGCCCAGAGCTGTGCTAGATTCTGTGTGAGCCTAAAAGAAGCAGGAAAACGTGACTTTCATGAAATTCAAGGCTTATAATAAGCAAGGGCTTATTTCTGCAAGCCTTGCCCTCTGCTGTGGGGATTTCAGTTCTAACATATTCAGATCCCTCCTTGTGTATAGACAGCGGGAAGAAGTGTTGTCCAGGCTGGAAGGCAGTGGTGACCATGGCTCACCACAACGTAGATCTCCCGGGCTCAAGCGGTCATCTCACCTCAGCCTCCCGAGTAGCTGGGATTACAGGCATGCACCACCACACCCAGCTAATTTATTTTTGTTTATTTAGAAACAGGGTCTTGCTATGTTGCCCAGGCTGGTCTCTAACTCTTGGGCTCAAGTGATCCTTCCTCCTCAGCTTCCCAAAGTGCTGGGCCTACAGGCATGAACCACCACACCCAGTCTCCACTAAGTTCTGTGAACCCACTAAGGGCCGTGGCACCCGGGAGGCACTGACGGAATTAAGCCAAGATCCTGCTGTCTCTAACACATCCTAGCGGGAAGCTGTCTTCGAGGGTGCCAGTGTATAATTCTCTGTGTATACTGGGGAGGGCTTGAGATATATTGTGTCAGTGACAGCTAACAGCCTGGGTTAAGTAAGGATCACCCAGGCCTTCTCACTTGAAGTATCAAGTGCTGCTGCATTTCTGGAGCCACCAGTTCTGAGCTGTACAATTAGACAGCTGTCATTTAACTAAAATTCCAGACCCAGGGGAAAATGCCTGTTAGTGTGCATATTGTCTGCAGCAAAGCAAAGCAAACTTTCAGGTGTGTCATTGAAAACCGCAGGGGTGAGAAATCTTGAGAAAGTTTTAGCAAGCAAAGGAGGGTAAATTGAAATTAATTATACAGTGCCCCTGATTGCTCATTTAAGACATGTAAAAATACCACCAATGTGCCCTTTATTTCATTTGCTGTCTTTATTATTTGAGTATAATGAAGATAAATGTGTGTTAGGGCTTTTCCTAGGTTTGCTTCTGAACTCACTTCCCTGCCCCCCAATTTTCCACACAATCTTCAATCCCCGACCACAGGATCTGATGGCAGGGTCCTGGCAAGGAGCAGGTGGCACTCTCAAAGTGAGTCATTTTGAGCAGAGTTTCATCAAGAGTGTAGAGGTGTGAGCTGGATGTCGGGAAGCTGCCAGGAGGGACAGCACAAGACCCTGGGCCTGGAAACAGCAGGAATCCCTCCTACTCCAGGCCTAAAGGGACAGAGGACACAGGGGAACAGGAGCCAGCAGCAGGAAATCCCTAACTGGGAGAGGCTGGGAGATCAAACACCCTCTATCTGAGCTTCCCGCTCTCTCTGATCCTCCCCTGTGGGAGGGCCAGGGAGCCCGGTCCAGAGAGGCAAAGAAGGGTGGGGAGAGGTGGAGGGTGCCCAGCCCACACTGTTGTTGTAGCTGACAGTGTTGCAAGCCGTCACCCTGGTGGTGCAGGGAGCTTTGAGTTGACTTCTAGTGGCTCTGATGGGGTTTAAGGTTTGCCTGTGGACTTGTCATTGTGTGTTAATCTTTGTTTACAGAGATAGGGATAGAGGTGACCTCAGACAAGACAGACAGAAGTCAGCCCACAGAGGAAAGGAGACCAGAGACTCACATAGCAGAGAGGACTCAGGACTTGGTCTAGTCCCCTTATTAGTGCCCTGTTACAGCTCACGTAGTGATTCAGGGACAAAGCTAGAACCGAGGACAGTGTTGAATAAAATGTGGGGCACAGTGATTGTCTTTAGGAAGGGCTGGATCAGAGATTCGTGCAGGGAGCTGCCTCTAGTGATGGGGGAGAGTGTGGAGCTGGGGTGGGTATGGGCAGAGAGGGCAAGGAAGTTATTTGGGAACAGACTGTACCATGGGGCTTCACTTTGGGGGACCGGGGTCCCCTAGAGGACCTAGCTGAGCACAGGAAGGCTGGCTTGTGGGGGAGATAGAGAGCTGACGAGTCCCAGGACCGCGGCCAGGTGGAGTCCTGAGCTCTCTCCACAGCTTGCCCTTTAGCCAGACCAGACTGTGCAGAAAGCAGAGGCGGCTTTGGTTCTGGGACCTGCTGGGCCTGCCCTCAGGGAGGACAGGGATCCAAACTGCCTTTAGGAAGCTCTAGCTCCAGGAACCCAGACACCAACTGAGTGTCCTTCCCACGGTTTGAGCTGCTGACCCTGAGCAGGGAGCTGGGGAGAAGAGCATCTTGGCTGCCCCCATGAGCCGGTAGCTAGAAGTGGGGGGGCAGAAGCCACCAGCCTCCCACACCTCAGCAAGGGAGTGGCATCTGTTGGTAGCATTTGGAAGAAAATGCTGGTTTCACCTCTTGCCTGTGGCACCAGGGCTGTTTTTAATTAAAGACACATTCCCCCGAAAAATGCATCGTGACACCTCAATGCCTCATGGGTCAGAGTTGGAGGACTTGGTGATTAGGACACACGTGTCTGTGGGCTGCTGCTGTTTTGCCCTTTGGAGCCTGATCATCTGTGTTCATGTGTCTGCCTTGAGAACAGCCTAGGAATCTAGTTTTTAACTGACCCCAGTCAGGTGTTTTCTTTGCAGAGCACTGCTCTGGCCCTGGCACTGTGCCACTTTCTTAGTCATGTATGCCCATCCTGTGTCTTCAAGGAGCTTATGGTCAGGGGTGAGGGTGGAGGCTCTAGATGCCATGGAAACTGACTTGGGCTCATTAGGGGCTGTTAGCATGTCAGATCAGCTCTGGGACATAGCAGAAATAGACCTCATCTCCCGCCTAGGATGCTGGCATGGTGAGTGCCTTACCGACTCCCCACAGAGATTGAGGGGGCAGCCTCTTTTCCTTTATATAAGAAACATTTGTTTAACTGGGAGAGCAGGAATACGGTGGGTGGCCCCAAAGAGACGGCGACTCTTGGAAGGCAGAAGTGGGACTTGGTGTGCGTATGCAGCCTCTGCCCAACTTGCCGTCTTCCAGTCTTCTCTGCATAAATCTTGGGTGCTCTCTGTTCACTGAGAGGAACATTCCCCTAGGCCACATGGTAGTATATACTTTTTTTGTGTGTGAGATGAAGTCTTGCTCTGTCACCCAGGCTGGAGTGTTGTGGCACGATCTTGGCTCACTGCATCCTCTGCCTCCCAAGAAGCAATTCTCCTGCCTCAGCCTCCCAAGGTGCTGGAATTACAGGTGCCTGCCACCACACCCAGCTGATTTTTGTGTTTTTTAGTAGAGACAGAGTTCACCAAGTTGGCCAGGCTAGTTTTGAACTCCTGACCTCAAGTGATCCACCCACCTTGGCCTCCCAAGGTGCTAGGATTACAGGTGTGAGCCACCGTGCCCGACCAGTAGTGTATACTTTTAACATATGGTTTTCTGAGTAGTTTCCTATAATTTGGCTGGGCAGCTCCATTGTAAACTCCTTGGGGAGCGGGCCACGTCTTAGACACAATGTCTCTCATAGGGCGCTCAGGTCTCATTGCTTCAAGGAGTGAATGGCTGCAGGTGGGGTCTCCACTCGGTGCATCCAACAGGCAGCTGGGAGCTCTGCCCTGGCCTCCTTCCCTTTCTTCTCTGGAGCAGCCATGGCTTGCTGTTCTTCATTCCTGCTGCTCATAATCCCAGGGGATCTGGCCCTTTTTCCTTTAGCTTTGCAAACCTTTGTTTGGCCATGTTCCCCTTCTCCTTTGCCCTCCTTTTAGGTTTATTGAGTTCGGTGGCCAAATGAAGTGACGTACCTCCCTTGTCCTGCAGTGCCTACTGACTGTGCCTGGGATAACACGGTCACTGGGAATATCTCCTCTCCCGTCCCCTGAATCATCTGGCAGCACGGGCTAGCTACATCATGCAGCTGACTTTGAGAGTGCTCCACAGTGCTATTTCTGAATAATAATAAATGGAGCCGAAGCCTAGTGGCCTTTGCTGTTTATCTCTGGTTCTGCGGAACAGAGACGTGTGCTGAAGACGTGCAGGCCGTGTCTCAGTGGTGGTGGCTCTCTCAGGGGAAGGCAGCTTTCCTAATTGCCTCTTCATCGCAGAAGTGGCCTGGTCTGTTTCCTCCAGGGAATGTTTGCTAATCTGATTGGAGGGTGCTTTCAGTGATTCAGCACCAGCCCTTTGCCTGGTCTATCAGAAAGCTGCACCATTACAAAGGGGGATGACTGTCAGCTGGACACACCAGCCTTTAAAAGCAGCCCCTGCCATCCACAGCCATTGCTCAGGCCCTCCTCCCCTTTACGCCCTTGGCCTGAACACATCGTCTTCGCCTATGACGTGTAAAATCCCAGCTTGTCCCCTAGTCCTGGGCTTGGCAATCTGCTGGTTTGCATCCATTAGGCTCAGCACTTTGCCATTAAGCTTGCTTCCTCCCTGAACTGAGTAGATTCTTTCTCCACTTAACACTATTCTAAGCTGTCCTAAGGAAGGCCTCCTCTTGATCCAACCTGGCCTCAGGACCTTCACCTCAGTGCAAACCCTCCAGGGATAATATTCCTCCTGGGCTCACCCTCCTGCAAAGAAACCGAAGAACCACATCTATGGGGACAAGGCCCTGGGCTTTCCAAAAGGGCAGGGATGGGAATGTCCACTGGCCAAGGGCATGACCCTGGACTGCATTTGATTTTGATAAGTCCCCTGTCCTTTCTGTTCTGCTGGGTTTTATCTCAGGCCTCCCCCATGTATTCTGATTATCATATTTGTTTTGATGATTGTGATTCCAGAATATGGCTTTGGCCACATTTGGAATTGATTTTGGTATACTGCCCTGGCTTGTATGGCATTTTCACCCTCTGGATCTCTGGTGTTTAACTTTGCCTTTATTTTACCGCAGTGGCCACTGGAACCATTCCTTCCTTTCAACATGGCTGAAATTGTACATAGATGTTGAACCATTTCTGTTAGTGACATTGGAGGTAGAAAGGGGCTGGAAATATCAGTGTTTTGTGATAGTTATCAGCTTTCAGTGCATTTAGTACAAAAAGCCCTATGGAGGCAGAATAGTTCAACCTTTAACTGTAATTTGTTAGTTGTCACCAGGTGCCAAGTTGGAAAACCAGAAAAGAGACAATAAATAGCTGAGCTGAGTCATTACAACAGACTCTTACTGTGTAGAAACTGCAGACTTCGTGATGACTATCCTGCAACCTACTGAAGGAAGGTTTTCTACAGCAGCTCTGGCAGCCACAAATCCAGGCTATATGCTTAGCCCATAGTAGGTATTCAGAAAATATGGTTATTATTTTAAAATTCAATGACGTACAATTGCTCTCATAGATATATTTTTATTAAGATGATGATGTAAGTTACACAGTTCATGAGGAGAAAATCACAATAGAAAAATCACACCGTGGGGAATATTTACCTCGCATGGCTGTTTGGGACTCTCCGATCTCTCTGCTATAAACCTCCGTGGGATGAGATGCAAGGTTTCTGGTCCAACAGGACTGCTGAGGCCTTGCTTGTTGTAGAGCACCATGTTGAAGATGCTAAAAATCAAATTAGGACTCGTGCAGCAGTAAGGCTGCCTGCAGCAAGAAAGACAGACATGCAGAATACAGGCATAGCGTGGAAGGGACACATGGCCATGTGTCCTCCTCACCACATGGAACTCTTACCCATCACCGCATGATTAATCTTGAGTATTTTCACTCTCTGGAAACATGAACTTGCTCTCTTCCATCTCATAGCTTCTGGGCATGGACAAGACATCTCCCAGCTTGCAGATTGGATAAAAGGAGCCCTCAGAGGGCCCCCACTTGTGGTCCACATTCAACGCTTCTCTCTAATTTTTCTGAGCAGAAAATGTGATCCTTTCCTGTGTTCTTCAGGCCTCTGAGACTTGCCCCCTGACTAAGAGCCCTCTTGCTTCCATGTGGTTCTCTTTGCTCTCAATCCAAAAGCCTGTGGAAGAAGAGACCTGGAACCCCAGCCTCCTGTGCACAAGTACCCCCCTCCTCCAAGTCAGTGAAAATCTGCCACACCCTTTCACTATTGTCTCATTCCTTCCAAAGTCTAGTACTTCAAATTCACTTTGAAAAGGACTGATTTAACTCATCTCTGTGGAGGAGATAACCATAGCCTTAATTTTGTCTTAAGAACAATTTAGGTACAGTTGGAATAAAACCAAATGATTTTCAACAGCGATGCAGTGGTTTTCTCATGAGTCTCCTTCATAGCCTAGAAATCTAAAACTAAAGAAGAGAAGAGGAGCTGGTCTTCTGTATCCACCTTGCCCTGACCACCCACACCCCATGCTGCCTCCCATGACTCCGCACAGAGCGGAGAGAAATAAGAGTGGAGGCCATTGACTCAGGTCTGCCCCAGATGGGGCTCAAGGCACAGAAGTGTCAGGTAACTGAGTCTGACTTCTACTTCTCTAAGGGACAAGAAGGTGTCTGGGCCACCTGACACCTGATAGTTGTGTGGGGTAGGAAGGAAAAACACAGAGCACAGCAAAGCAGCTCCGTTGCTTCATCTGTTCCCCCATGACCTGTGGGACCCCTTTCATGCTCTGCTCTAGGCAACATGATTGGCCTGGGCGATCATGGGCTGGGAGTGGAGTCCGGGTCTGCTGAGGGTTGGATGAGCTGTGCCTCGGACATGTTCAAGTTGAGGCCAGGCGGTGGTGAAATCATAGCTGATGGAGTCACCAGGACGTGGTCAGGGTCTGTGAAGGGCTAGATCCGGGATGTAGGTTGAGGTCAAGAGGACATTAAGGTTGAGATGAAGTCAGAGTTAGGTTGAAGTGAGAGTTGAGGCAGATAGTCGCATTTGAATGAGAATATGGTTGTGGGCAGTAGAGCTTGAGAGGAACTGGAGAATGCAGGGTGGGATGGAGGGCTTAGGTTTGGGTGGAGCCACGGTTCAGATACTCTCAGAGATTTTCCTTCCACGTGACTCTCCTTACTTCTATATCATGGAATGCTTGGCCCACTCCCTGGTGCTGTTTGGTCCTTAACTTCTTCCGGGCCAGGGCTCACATCAGCCTTTGAGTGTTTCAGCTCCTGCTCCTGCTCTTCCTGCCTTTCTAAATTTCATGGGCATTTCCTTTCCCTAGGGAGAGTGAGAGAATAAAAGCAGCTGAAGTTGAATCCAACTAATATACCCATTTGTCTTACCTATTCCCAGATGGATGGTGAGGCAGAGGCATTGGCACTAAAGCTCAGGGCTCCCCTGAGGAATTCAGTGATCAATGCCATCCTCATTTCCTGGAGCAGTGATAATTGGCTTCATGCCGTGCATGCATGAACTCCTCTAGACACTCACTCCTTTACAGAAGAGAAAGCCCGTTTCATGAGGAGCCCATGAGACACGGGAATGCTCTCCTCCTGCTGCCAGGAAAGCAGCAGGGCATTAGCTCATCATTCGCCTGGTGTCTCTGGGCACAGGTCCCTCGGAAGAGCCAGGCGGCCTGGATCCTGCCCACTGCACATGACATCTTGGGAACAGGGGCCAGGAATTGAGGACAGAGACCCTCTGACCCTCTGATGGGGACCAGGTACAGCTGCTGGCGGCAGGGCTGGGTTTCCTCTCTACCATCCACAGCAATTAAACTGAAGGACAAAGAGCAACTGTGCCCTCTTTGGCAGTGTCGGGGAGCACTGCGTCCTCCAGCCCACAGACCGTCGGTACTCTCTCTTACACCTGGCCAGGGGGAGAGTCAGCACAGTTCAGGATGAGACGAGGCCGCTGTCTGCCAGGCAAGCTGTCCTCCGCAGGTGCTGGGCACTAGCTTGGATCAAAGCCTCTCTCTCTCTCCCATGGCAGAACAACAGGGGAGGAGGGAGTATTGCCCTGGACTAAGACCCCTTGGGGACTTTCAGAAGGAGAAATTCCAGAGGGAAGAAAATGTGATCTGACCTCTCAGAGACAAAGAAGGGCACATGAGGATGGTTAAAGGATCTAGAAGTACAGTATTCAGTTTCCAGAAGGGAAGGCTTGGGATGCCCAAAGCAGCTCTGCAAATCAGGACTAGCTGGTAGCAGAGCTCCCCTGACCAAAAACTTGGAACCAGTGGGTAGATGTGACTGCAGAGTAGATTTCTTGTATACTTGAGAAAGAATTTTCTCTCACCAACAGCCATTCAACAAGATAATTAGCTGCTTTTTAAGGTAGTGAGTTCCTATGCCAGGAGATAAGCAGGGCATGGACCCCACATCAAGGATTCACACAGTGCTGAAGGGTTGGGTAAACTAACTGTGGAAGGCCCTTCCCATGGGAGACTCTGGGAAGGAGGCCTCAAGTTCAAGGTCGAGTGTTTGCTTACAGGTATTGCTTGGCTTTCTGTACGCCCATCCACTGTACAGACCCCTGCTTTGTTCCCTGTCGGTGTCTTATCATCTGCTTAACACCATGTTGAAGTGTGATTTCTTCTGCCCTAAAGAGAGCATGATTCTTTCTAAAGGATCACTTTTCTTTCCCAGTTCTGAGGCTCACTTTCCTCAGGAGAATGCCTGGGGCAGAGAAGAAAGAAGCACCCACTTTCTAGAGCTGTGCTAATTCCAAAGAGAAACAAGCATTACACCATCCCTGGGGCCCATGGGGACACCTGAGGCTCCTTGTCAGATGGCAGCAGCACTACAAGAAGCCATTTGTATTTTTATATCTTCCTATTTCCCTCCTACAGACACCGTTCCTACCCACAGCTGCAAGGCAGGTGCGTTAAAATGCCACACTTTAGGCCTGGAAAACGACTGGGATTTATAGTTCCCCAAACAGTTTTTGGGACACTGGCTCCATCCATGAAAAGGAGGACTTACACCTTGAGATAATGAGGTTTGAGGACAGAAAGCCATGCCATGTGCAATCCTTCTCTCTAAGAGCTGTGGCTGATGTCCTCTTTGTCACATAACTCCATGCCCTAAGCAGAGGCCTATGGGCACCTTGACAAAGGAAGCTCATCATTTTGCTTTTTGTGCTGAAAATTTCTGCCCAGCATGACGGCGGATCAGAGGAAAACACTCACCATCAAAGCCTGCTTCAATAAGATACAAGCAGTTTATGATTGAAGACAAATTGTCATCATGGATTAAAACATGTCTACGCCCCCAATGACAACAGTTATTTTTTCTGAGAATATTACCTTTCATAGACAAGGAAGAAAGAAATCTAATTCCACCAGGCTGGATCATTTAAGACAATCTCTGTTCTATAAACACTCTGAAGGGTAGCATTCCTAAGGTGATAGAAAATAAACCATCATTGCATAATTCTTCTGTTGCCTTACTATTTGCTTTCTAGCCTTTCTGCATTTATGTGAAGAATTCTGTGCCAGCTATCTGTGATTACCTTGAATTTGCCTAATAATATGTAAGCCTACTTCGTACCTTCTTGCTTTGGTACATGCTCTTCCTCTAACTAGAAGGATTTGTTTCACCTTTGTCCACTTGGCAAACTTTTCTTTATCCCTTAAGGTCCAGCGCTTCTGTAAAGCCCTTCCTTACTCTCAAGAAGAGTTAGTTGGGAGTTTCCTTAGCTATTTGTACACACCCCTATGGTAGCACTCGCCATTTAGAACGGAGCTTATGGATCTATTGTTGTATCTGTCTTCTCCTTGGCTAGGAACGTGTTGAGATAAGGGGCTGTGTCTCTTTAATGTTTAGAACAGGGCCTGGCACACAATAGGTTATAAGTAAAAGTTTGCTGAATGCGCATTGTCTGAATGGGCACAGTAACCTGGCCCTTCTCGTTTATGACTTTGAGTGATAATATTAAGCATGTGAAAATGAAATGTTTGATCAGAGCAACGGAAGGGGCTATTCCCTAGTAGAGGAATCCCAGTATCCTTGTTCCTAGAAGATGAGAGTATGTACAGGATGTCAAAGGGGTACTTGGAATGGCTCCCTCAGCATCTGCCTGTGTTACAGGAGGCAGTGCAGTGGGGCCGAGGCCTGAGCCTTTAGGACCGAGTGCTGAGAACAGGCCAGCTTGACCATGCTGCCCAGCACCAAACCCTGCAATGAGCTCATCAGAGCTGAAGTCACACAATAGCCTAAGTCCTTGTGAAGGGTCACATTTACTGGCTACCTCCAGGAGGTTTATGATGAGTGTGTGTGTTGATTTGTTCATTCTCTATTTAGGAAAGGAGATAAGTTTTCTATACTCTGCGTTCTCAGACCTGGCATGTCTGAGGTTGAACACATCATGGTTTCCTGATTCTCTTCTGGGTTTGCAAAGGATCCAGAAACATCCTTTTTCCTGACGAAAGAGACCTGCAGTGGGCCAGATGGAGACCCTTTGAGAGAGTCTAGCCTGGTGTTTTGTGTCCTCCATGATGGGATCCAGCCTTCCCCTAGTCTCATCTCACTACTGCCCTCCTGTGTCCCTGTCCAGGCCGACCCTCAGCTATTAAAGATTGGGGCACTTAGCCCCGCTCCCGGTGCTAGAACCAATTCTGTTCCCAGTTGGGAAAATTTAACACTCTTCAGACTAGAAACTCAGTGGTGCCTACTCATGGCACAGTCCCAATAGAAAGAGATTGGCAGGAAATGGAACAAGGCTAGATCCTACTCCATCACCATCCAGCCAATTAGAGTCAAGGCAGCATTAGTCTGGGAACAGCACAGACTTTCCTGGTAACATCAAAGCCAGGAGTGAGAAGCATATTTGAGAATGGAAATAAAGTGAAAGGAATCCTAGAGCGCTCCTTTGCCCCTTTTGCCATATGAGGACACAGCAAGAAGACAGTGGTTGATGAGCCAGGAAAAGTGCCGTCACCCGACACAGGATCTGCTGGCATCTTGATCTGGAACTCCCCAGCCTTCAGAACTGTGAGAAAGAAATTTCTGTCTTAAGTCACTCAGTCTATGGTATTCTGTTGTAGCAGCCAGAACAAAGAAAGACACCTTCATTAGACAGGGCATGCATTCTCTGCTTTGCCACAGTCCTTGATTACTTAACTCATGTTTTGAATTTGCAACCTTCCTCAAGGATATGAAGGAACACTTTGTCTAATGATCATTGCGTTAGCTATCTATTGCCATGTGACAAATTATACCAGTCTTAACACATTAAAACAACAAATACGTGTTACTGCACACAATTTTTGAGTGTCAGGAATCCAGGAGTGTCTTAGTTGGGTGGTTTTGGAACATGAGGTTCCAAAAGATGTGGGTTAGGGCTGCAGTCATCAGAAGGCTCGACTGGGGCTGGATGATCTGCATGGATCTTCTCTCATGACATGGCAGCTGGTTTCCTCCGTAGTGAGTGATCCAAGAGAGAGTGCCCAAGCTGGAATGGTGTTTATGGTTTAGTTTCAGAAGTGACACATCATCACTTCCACTGTTGCCATATTCTCTTTATTAGGAGCAGGCAACTAAGTCCAGCCCACACTCAATGGAAAAGAAATAAAGCTTCATTTCTGAAGATAAAAATATTTTTAAAATCTGTGGACATAACCACCACAATCATCATTAAATTGGATAATGCATGTAAAACCTTTATTGCTATATACTTAACATATAGTAAGTGTTCGATAAATGTTACTTTCATTACTAAAACCTAGCACTTGTTGAGTATTCAGTACTTGCCAGACACTCTTCTAAAAGTTTTACCTGCATTAACCCTTTAACAGCTCTATGAGTCAATTCTATTGTTCTTCCTAATTTATAACTTATATCACACACCCAATGAGGTAGAGCAAATTGCCCAAGTACATACATTATAAGTGGGATTGGGATTTAAACCATGTTAGTGTAGCCTCCAAAATCTGTTCATTTAACCATTATACTGCACTGACACTCAGAGTTTGTATTGTTACTGTTTGTAGTCATTCTTGCTGTTGTTGTTGTTTACATGTGTTCCTGACCTGCAGCCCTAGCCTGTTAAAGAAATGTGACATATTTATTGACTTGTTCTGATAAAACCTACGCTGGGCTGAAGAATCATCATTTTTTGACACAAGCACTCAAAAGCCACCCCTTTCCAGTCTTGCTTCTTGCTCTTTGAATAAAGGTGAACCTCTTAAAGATGGCTTTCAGGGCCTTACTTTGGGCTACGATAACAAACAACAGTAGACTGGGTGGCTTAAACAACGGACGTCTGTTTCTCAAAGTACTGGAGGTTCTGTGATCAGGGTGCCAGCATGGTCAGGGTGTGGCGAGGGCCCTCTTTCCTGTTGCAGAAAGCGCCTTCTCATATCTTCACATGGTGGAGAGGGAAAGAGAGAGAGAAGCAGCTCTCTCGTGACTCTCATAAGGACACTAATCCCATTCACGACCTCATGAATTCTAACTACTCTCAAACATCCCACCTTCTATTACTATCGCATTGCAGGGGTAGACTTTCAACACATGAATTTTCAGGGAGCATATTTGTCCACATCAGGCCCTTTCTTTAGGATTGGCCCCACCTGCCCTCCAGCTCCAGCTCCATCTCTCTCCTGTGCACCTGCCGTCCTCTGCCCTGGCTGCACACGCTTCCTTCAGCTTCTCTTAAGCACCTCCCTTGGTCCAGTTTTCAGGATACTTGTACATGCTGTTTTCATGAACCTGGCACATCGTTGGGTTAAAATCCTATGCATCCATCTGGTTTTCCAACCCTTTCTTCTCCGTATCAAAACTTCCTATTAGTTCAGTGATAACTCAATGTCCTGTGTTGTGGTCACCTGGGCTGGGAAGCTGGAGTTTCTTGGGATAAGTCAGGCACTCTGTGTTTATTTTTAGCAGAGTAGTTAACTACCCAGAGCTGAAGCTTGACTGCCTGGGTTCATATCCTGGTTCTGCCACTTATAAACTGGTGACTCGCCCCAAAGCCTCTGCATTTGGTTCTCTCATCTTTAAAAGAGTGGGGATTAAAGGCTGTTTGCCGTAAGCTTGTTGTAAGGAGCAAACGAATTAGTTATTGAAACGTGCTTAGAAAGTGCTTCCTGCCCACAGTCAGTATTTTCTATGGTGACTATTTAGCTATTTTTTCTACTTCAGCCAGCTGCCCGGTATGCTCAGGCAGAGCTACCCCAAGGTATTAATGCCCAGAGCACGAGTTTATCCTAGGACCCCTAAGATTTAGAGAGAGAGGCAGTGGTCACAGAAGGAACACACGTTGGAAAAAGACATATACAGATTTGAACCAAGCCTCTGCCACTTATTAAGCATGCAATCTTGAAACACGTTGCTTAACATCCCAGTTTTCTCATCTATAAAATGCAAATATCAATAGCTCCTCTCGGGGTTGTTTTGAAGATTAAATAATGCCTATAATGTGAGGAGCACTTTAGTGCGGGAACATAGCAGTTATTTAAAATGTTAATTTCCTTCCTCTTCCCTTCAAATCGAGCACTAGTCTCCCAGGCATGGAGGCAAACTGCTGAATGGAAACTGAGGGGCTGTACTTTCTCTCCGGCATCTCATGCAATATGCCATTGGCCCCAATCAGCAGCCCCTTCTTACTCATCTTCTTAACTCTGTTCTTTCAGAGCCCATTCAACTGCAATTTTGAATCTCCTTTCTATTTTCTTTCTATGACCTTTTAAAAATACAAGCTCTTGCGGGCCTCATGCCTGTAATCCCAGCACTTTGGGAGGCTGAAGCAGGTGGATCACTTGAGCCCAGGAGTTCAAGAACAGCTTGGCCAACATGATGAAAGCCTGTCTCTACTAAAAATACAAAAAAATACATATATATCCAGGTGTAGTAGCAGGTGGGTGCCTGTAGTCCCAACTACTTGGGAGGCTGAAGCATGAGGATCGCTTGAACTGGGGAGATGGAGGTTGCAGTGAGCTGAGATAGCGCCATTGCACTCCAGCCTGGGCAACAGAGCGAATCCCATCTCAAAAAAAAAAAAAAAAAAAAAAAAAAAAGGCCCACAAGAGTTGGGTAGGGCCGAATTTTGATGGGTTTCCGCCCTTTTTGTTCCTAGTTTTGATAAACACGGGTTTAAAAAGCCGAATT
>CAUYLG010059879.1:0-46954 GCA_963573385.1 Cacajao melanocephalus
GTGGGTAACCCAATCTTTTTCTCTGGCTGCCCTTAGCATTTTTTCCTTCATTTCAACCCTGGTGAATCTGACAATTATGTGCCTTGGGGTTGCTCTTCTTGAGGAATATCTTTGTGGTGTTCTCTGTATTTCCTGGACTTGCATGGTGGCCTGCCTTGCTAGATTGGGGAAATTCTCCTGGATAATATCCTGGAGAGTGTTTTCCAGCTTGGATTCATTCTCTCTGTCACATTCAGGTACACCTATCAAACACTGATTAGGTCTTTTCACATAGTCCCATATTTCTTGGAGGCTTTGTTCATTTATTTTTACTCTATTTTCTCTAATCTTGCCTTCTCATTTTATTTCATTGAATTGATCTTCAGTCTCCGATATCCTTTCTTCTGCTTGGTCGATTCGGCTATTGAAATCTGTGTATGCTTCACGAAGTTTTTTTGCTATGTTTTTCAGCTCCATCAAGTCATTTATATTCTTCTCTAAGCTGTTTATTCTAGTTAGCATTTCATCTGACCTTTTCTTAAGGTTCTTTTTCTCTTTGCATTGGGTTAGCACGTGTTCTTTTAGCTCTGAGAAGTTTATTGACCACCTTCTGAAGCCTGTTTCTGTCAGTTCATCAGATTAATTCTCCATCCAGCTTTGTTCCCTATCTGGTGAGGAGTTGTGATCCCTTGGAGGAGGAGGAGAGGCGTTCTGGCTTTTGGTGTTTTCATCCTTTTTGTGCTGGTTTCTTCCCATCTTAGTGGCTTTATCTACCTATGGTCTTTGTAATTGGTGACTTTCGGATGGGGTCTTTGAGTGGGCATCCTTTTTGTTTATGTTGAAGCTATTTCTTTCTGTTTCTTAGTTTTCCTTCTAACAGTCAGGCCCCTCTGCTGCAGGACTACTAGAGGTGTACTCCAGACCCTGCTTGCCTGGGGATCACCCACGGGGGCTGCAGAACAGTAAGGGTTGCTGCCAGTTTCTTCTTCTGTTATCTTCATCCCAGAAGGTTACCGGCCAGATGTCGGCCTGAGCTCTCCTTTATGAAGTGTCTCTTTGGGTATTGGGCTGCTGCTTGAGGAGACAATCTATCCCTTATAGGAGCTCAAGTGCTGTGCTGGGAGCTCCGTTCCATGCAGAGCTTCTGGGCAGGTACCTTTAAGCCTGCTGCAGCAGAACTCATAACTGCCTCTTTTCCCAGGTGCTCTGACCTAGGAAGGTTGGCTTTATTTATAAGTTCTTGACATGCTGCTGCCTTTTCTCAGAGATGCCCTGTTCTGCATGGAGTAGTCTAGTCACAGTCTGCCAGCAGAGGTTTTGCTGAGCTGCTGCAGGCTCTGCCCAGCTACTGTGTAAACTGCCTCGGTATTGGCGGACTGCCTTGGTAGTGGCAGATGCCCTTCCCCCTGCTGAGCTGGACTGTCCCAAGTCCAGCTGTGCTTGCTGCAAAACTCTGAATCCAGAGTGTTTCAGATTGCTTGTTTTGTGGGGGTGGTACCCACTAAGCCAGATTGCCCAGCTCCCTGTCTCTGCCTCCTCCCTTTCAGTTGAATGGGCAGCTCTGTCTCCCAGGTGTTCCATTTGCCAGTTGAAACGGCCACCCAGATTTGTGTGAGTTTCTGTGCACCAATCTGTGGCACCAGCTGTGCTGAAAACTCATGGCATTTTTCAGCCTGGGAATCTCCTGGTCTGTGGGCAGTGAAAACTTGTTTGGAAATGCAGTGAGCATTCACCTTCTGTGTTGTTCTTGCTGGGAACTGCACTCCAGAGCTGTTCCTATTCGGTCATCTTGGGTCCTCCTCCCTACTTTTCCTTTTTTTGATGTGTCTTTGTCTGGGTTTGGTATAAGGGCAATACTAGCCTCATAGAATAACTTTGGAAGTATTTGTTGCTCCTCTACTCTGCGGAATATTTTGAGTAGAAATAGTATTAGTTCTTCTTCAAATGTTTGGTAAAATTCAATAGCAAAACCATCAGGTCCTGGGCTTTTCTTTGCTAAAAACCTTTTCAGTATGACTTCAATCTTATTACTTGTTGATCTATTGAAGTTTTGGATTTCTTCATGGTTTAATCTTGGTAAGTTGTATATGTCTAGCATTTATCCATTTCCTCTAGGTTTTGCAATTTATTGGCACATAGCTGCTCATAGCAGTCTCTAAGGCTCCTTCTAATTTCTGTGGTATCAGTTACAATGTCTCTTTTTTAATCTCTGATTTTATTTGTTTGAGTCATCTCTCATTGTCTTAGTTTGGCCAAATGTTTGCCAATTATCTTTTCAAAAAAACAACTTTTCATTTCATTGACTCTTTTTTTGTTTTATTTCATTTTTTTCTGCTTTGACCTTTATTATTTCTTCTCCTAATTTTGGGTTTGGTTTGCCCTTGTTTATCTAGTTCTTTAAGACACATCATTATGTTGTTTGATATTTTTCTACCTTTTTGCTGTAGGAGTTGATTGCTATAAACTTCCCTCTTAGTACTGCTTTTGTTCACTTCCATCCATTTTGGTATGTTGCGTTTCTATTTTCATTTGATTCATGATATTTCTTAACTTCTTTTTTATTCATTGATCCACCAGTCATTCAGGAACATATTGTTTAATTTCCATGTGTTTGTATCATTTCCAACATTCCTTTTATTGATTTCTAGTTTTATTCCTTTGTGGACAGAGAATATACTTGCCAGGACTTCGATTTTTTTGAATTTAAGACTTTTTAGTGTCCTAACAGATTACCTATCCTTGAGAATAATCTATGTGCTGAGGAGAAGAATGTGTATTGTGTAGCCATTCAAAAATCTCCAGCTATTTTTGCATTGGGGTCTCTCTCTCTGGTGCTAATAATTTTTGGCTCTGTATATCTGCATGCTCCAGTGTTGGGTTTATATGTATTTACAATTGTTACATTCTCTTGGTGAATTAACCCCTTTATAATTATATAATGCAAAACATAATGCCCAGTATAATGTTAAATTTCTTGTTCTGCTCACTTATTTTTTCCTGATTTATTTGCATTGTTTTTCTGTATTTTCTTGAAGTTCATTGAGCTTCCTTAAAAACAGTGATTTTGAATTTCTTGTCAGTGAGTTCAAACATCTCTATTTCTTTAGGGTCAGTTAGCAGCATTTTATTTTGTCCTTTTGGTGATGTCATGTTATACTGATTGTTCTTGAATCTTGTGGTTGTGTATTGATACATGCACATTTGTAGAAGTAGGTACTTATTCCAGTCTTTGCAGATTGGCTTTGTCTGGAAAAGCTCTTCAACAGCCGATTCAGAGATTTTGGGCAGGCCATTGAGCTTGGTTCTGAATCCCAGGGTTACTACAGCGATAGGGTGTGCCCAAAGCCTGGGGCTGCTGAGGCCTGCCTGCTGCTTAGGCCTGTCCAGATCCTATAGACACTAAAATCAAGCCAGCAGTAGTACAATTCAGAGATCAAGTCTGCCTCATAGGCTTCAAGTCTGGGGCTGCAGGGTCCCACCCAACACTGGGACTCAGTTTGTGGGTACCACTCTGGAGTCTGGGGCTGTAGATGCCTGTCAGCATGCCTGACGCTGGATTTTACTGTGGTGGGCCCAGTATTGGGGTCCAAGGCAAAGTTCTATTCTTGCTTTTCTCTTTGTCCCCAAAGCAGATGGTGTCTCTCTCAATACTGTGATGGTTGGGGAAGGGGTGCTGCAGGTAATGTACAACTCTTCTTTTTACCATTTTTAATGTATCTTTTATTATTATTGTGCTCCAACCAGTTACGCTGATCTCTCGCCTTGTTTCCTTAGCTCTTGTGAAGGTATTAATATTTTAGTGCATGGATAGTTGTTCAAGTTGATGTTTCAGTTGGAAGGGATATGATCACTGGATAGTACTATTCCACCATCTTGCTCCATCCCTCTTTTTCACAAATATTTTTAAAAAGATGTGGTAAGCAATAAATGTTTAGATTTCAGAATATAAACAGTCTATGGAAAAAAAAACTAGTCACTGAAAGATGTATTATAATGTTATAGCGTAAGGAAATTTCATTGCGTGTTATATGAGGTTGCAGTTTAAAAGGGCATTTAGAATTCCCAGAATACACATTTTGAGGTCATACATATGCTAGTTGTGGCTCTATTACTGGGTAATATAAAAGTTTTTGCTGTTTCCTGAATGTGGGCTTTGGAGTTGAAATCTCAGCTCTCTCTTTTATTGATGTGTGACTTTGGGCAAGTAATGGAAAGTTTCTCAGGCTCAGTTTTTCTTTTTCTAACCATCTGAATATGAAGGTAGTGACTGTATTACATAGTTGTTGAGAGGATTAAAAAGTGAATGTAAAAGCATATAGATATCCTATGTTTTCCATTTGTACTTGCTGGTCTATCCAGGCAAGAATGTGTGTTGAAACAAGAGAAAGAAAGAAATTGTACCTAGTCCTGCAATATGGAAATATGATGTAATTCTAGCTCAGCTATGCTCTAACCAGGCGTTTGATTGTCTACTAGTTGCTTGACCTGTTTGGGCATCAGTTTCTCATCTGTCAAATAAAGAAGTTTTACTATAGGATCCCTAAGGTGCTTTTTTTTTTTTAAACTCCAACATGTTTGCCATTATGATAGGAGCTAAAAGAGAGGGCTCATTAAGGGAAACTGAAATCACATAACTGGGCTTCAGTCTCGGTTCAGTCAGTTAAGCTCTCCAGGGCCAGTGTGATTTCTTCCATTGCTTCTTCCTTCAGTCATCATTTCCTTCTACAATCCCATGGGCCTTTACCCACACCAAGTAACTTTCCCTGAAAGCAAAGTAGACACAGCCTACCCCAGAGTCATCACATTGCCTGGTATCTCTGTCACTTTTGGTTCTTAAAGGACAGCAGAGGGTGATGACCAGATTTATTACACTCTGGGTATTTTAACACTCTGAGGAAGAGAAGAGAGTACTTTATACACTCCCTAATACTCATCTCTAAGTAGTTTCAGAGCTCTCAGTCTTAGGGATTTTTAGATACTTCCAATATTCTCCCTGGGAGGCTTCAATAGTAATAAGCATCTCCAAGAGGGCAGAAATGGTTTTTGTTTCAGATTTTGTTTAAAAGTGGCCCAGGAGATTTTCAACATACGACCCTGCTGTTAGCCCTAACTGCCACTGTCTCCATGGTTTAATCTTTCCTGTTGTGTGCTGTCATGTTGACAACCCCAGATCTGCAGAGAGCTGCCTAGCCCCTTACTTGCTGAGCTTTGGTTAGTTCAAGAGCCCTTGACTTCTGCTTTATTACACATAGGTGTAAATGATGCAATTCAGCTCTAGACACTTCCTGTGCCTTTCAAAGCTCAAAGCTTAAATGGAACTGAGAGGCTGTTTGGATGATTCTGAAAATCATTCAGTAACTGGGATAATAAATGTTTTTGTAAACTGGAGCCTCTCTACTGGTCTTACTCCAGAGGCCACATCCACCCATTCAACTAAAGGTGTCTTTAGTTGACACTTGATATAAAATACAGCACCAAGGCAGTATCTTACATTTCCAAAGCATAGTGTTTCCTTATATGTTTTTTTCCTGAACAGTGAATACAAGATAAATGGGAATTTACAATGAGTTAGCTAAAATACTGCTTTCAGTAAAAAGTAAAATGCATTGACAATCACATATTTTTAGGTAAACAATATTCTTTCCAAGAAACAAATTATCAAGTTGCTTAACATAATCATCTAGTCGTCAATTATTAGGAGAGGTATATTGAAGACGGAAAGCATATCTCTGGGGGAATGATGTCAGGAGAAAAGCAATCGCTAAAGGAGATTGGGAGCAGTCATCTGCAGTATGGACAAAAAATGGGAAAATGGATTTAAGTTATTTTTAAAAAATCCACGATAACTAATTAATGGGCATATCTAGAAATCTTTCCCAGAAAAATGTAAATTATAAACACTGAATATATTAGTAACAAACAAAATGTAGTCATGGTGAATTTTTTTTTAAAGGAAGTCATGTGATAATGTACGAAAGGGAAAAAGATGTGAATTATAAAATGTTAAAAGGAGTTTCAACAGATGAGGTTGTTCAGAGCCTGGAAAAGGCAGATTATAAGGAAGTACAAGACCCTACAATGTCTCCTTTGCTTCGGCAGCTGCACCCCTCGTCAGCCAGCCAACAGGCTTGCATTATTGAGAGCCTACTTTGTGATCTGCACTGTGCTCTGGGTTTTTACATTTGCTGGGAGAGCTTACGGCCCAGAAACCCCCAAATGAAGATTCTCAATTTCCTCCAAATTGTGCCTTTCTATCAAGTTGTGTTTGTCTCTTCCTTTCCTAGGAAATTCTAGATGAGTCTTGTAATGCATGCGTGCACACTTGCATACAAAATGTGAGCTGTTTCAATCCTCGGGCTGGAAGTCAAATGTTCTGCTACTTCAATACTAAATACTCCCCTGTCACTTCATTGTGAGGCCAAGAAAAAAGGTTTAATAGCCATTTTTTTCATGCCTCGTGCTGCTGGGGCTGAGATAAAATGAGGGTAAATCAGATTCTCTGCTGAGTAAATCCTCTTATCCAAACAGGCTCTCTTCCTTTGACTCTGAGTGTATGAGTTTATTCAGAAGGCCCGAGGCAGTAGTTAGCCAGGGTTTCCAGGTGGTCAGAACATACCCTGCAGATTTCTTTCAAGCATAGGCTGCCACTTTGGGCTAAACGGGGACACAGTAAATCCCCCATACTCTAACCTTTCCTAAAGATCTGGGACAGCAGTGGCCTTGGCCTTTTGCAGTTTATCCCATGTGGCTGTGTCTCAATATGATGCTGATCTTTTCTGACAGCAAAGCACAAAAGGAGAAATAGGAAATGACAGGTTGAACATACAGCAGAGTCTTTCCCCTCAAGCATTTCTTGTGCACCCCTGCAGTTGTGAATGGGGTCATTAATGCCCATCTGCAGATATGCAGCAGTGTAGTGTACTTATATGCTTAACATAGAAGCACACTAACCATGGAAGAACCTAGTACCCTACACTGAGGATGTACAAAAAACCAAGGACAAGTCTACATTGAGCTACACTTTTGAGATTTAATATTAGTTAGTGTCTCACAAATCATCCAAGAGGAGTCATGACTTCATTATACTCCAAAGAGAGCAGGAAATGCTTTTAAGAAGGAATAAACAACTGTGCAGTTCTGTGAAACACTTAATCAGGCACAGAGGTGCAAAATGAAACTCCAGAAAGAGAGTCGTGACTTGGGACGTTGGAAGGCTCCACATGTTAGCTTCAGGTCAGAATGTTCCTTTTTCAGTTTTCATGTAATCTGAGAACTGGCAGGTACTCAGAGATCATTTAGCCTAACCCTTTCTTTTAGGTACAGATGAGGAAACTGAACCCACAGAGAGAAGGTGACTTATCAGAGGTCACACAATTACTGGGGGCAGAGCTGTGAAATGAGACCCCTGCCTCTCTAGTCTTACCAAACCTGGGAAAAGATGACTGCGTTGCGAGGAGAATGGAGGATGCATACTCAGAAGCAGGTGTGTGCGCTGAGGTGGGCGCCTGGGAGTTGCAACAGGTCATACCTCACCAGGACGGGACAGGAGAAGTGAATGCAGCTCTCTTGTTCTCAGGAAACTGTTCCTATGTAACTTCCCTGAGCATTATCAGAAAAGTTCTCTTTTCTACCTTGCTGCTGCTCACGTATTTGTAGGTCTTGAGGGAAAATCGAGCACCATTAGCAGGGTAGCAAGGCCACACTGCTCTTTGCCATTGATCTGTCAGCTGCAATCAGCCCAGGTTCCTAGCAATGCCTCTCATTTGCAAGGAAAATAAGTGGAACCAAATGGGTGGCTGTCTAATCACGTACAGAACTAGGTGGAACCTTCGGCAAATCATCTAAGCTACTTGAGTCTCAACAGACTCAACTCAAAATGAAAGAAATTGGACCATACACTTTCTCTATGTTCTTTGGCTCTTCTGAGGATACATTAGGCCGTGCCAGCACAATATAAGTATATTAAAAGATGATGTTATTCTTGTGACCATCATTTATGGAATATATTTTGGTGGTTTGTCAGTATTATCAGTCATATTCATTACCCAGAGAAGCAAAGGAATGAAAAAGCTGAATCAGGGTTTCATAATTGAGAGGTTCTTAATGCTCTGTCCACTGCCCATATCCCCTTGACTTCCATGGGAGCACTTGTACTACATTTCAATTTGTGTCATTTGGGGAAAATGAATTAATGGAAGAGATAAGATCAAAAGTTGTAGCCTGGAGAAGAGCTTCTGCTGAAAATCTAGAATGAAGACCTATCGCTTTTACCCTGGGAGATGAGAAAATTCTTCTTAAAGTTCTGTCCATTTTTGTTTTTTGGTTATGTGTGTTTTTATTAGAATTGCCATTTTCAAGTCTTATTAAAGTTTGGTCATTTCATAATGATTGCCAAAAGAAATGGAATATACAATTTAAATGTATATCTTTTGGTTCAACAATAATATACATTCATGTAGAATTTGGAAAGATATAAAAGTATAAATGAAGAAAACACGAACATTACCACTTAGAAATGATAGCTGAAAATGTTTACATAATTATAAATCTGGGATTATACTTGCAACATCTGCAACATATCTTCTTAGGATCTGTTAAATATTCAGACCCCCAGACCACATTTGGTGCTGGTCCATTTGGAAGAAACCACATTTTGGCGGCAGGATAGCATTATGTATTTATCTCCAGCACACGTCCTTAAAGTGGTCCTGCAGAGCAATACAGCTCAGGCGCATGGAGGCTACATACATATCAGAGGATGCAGGAGTTACCCTGGCTGAAAAGCCATATGCCCTATAGGAGTCAATATATGATGTAACAATTCCATAGGCATAGCTTCCAGGGTCCCACAATAGATATGCCAAGTTACCAGAATCACTGTTATTGGAAGCACTCTCTAGGTTATAACGGTTATCTGAGAACAGATGCAATTCAATAAGGGCTCAGTTTTACCTAGTGACATAATTGATACATGTTATCTTTTTCTAGGGAAACAGGCAGAAAACTATGAGGTTGGATTCTCTTATTGAAGGGAAAAAGCTCTTCCCCACAATACTGCATACAATTTTTTGGCCTTAAAAAATCCAATATTAAATTACAAACATGTTCTAACACTACTTAAGGTGTTTTAAAAACATGACTGGCACATAATGGATTTAAACCAATCTTCTGGTGTTGTGTATTTAGCTAGCTCCAGATTTCTCATTATTAAAACTATTACTGACATGAACATCCCTATACACAAATCTTTGTATTTTTATAAATCCAGAAAATGTAATTAACAACTGGGTCTGAAGTGTCTCAAGCTCTTAACACGTCTTTGATAAACTGCTCTTCAGAAAGAACATATTAGTTTACTCTTTGACTCGAATCACATGAAAGTCTCTACATTTCGTCATCATAGACTAAGTTCCTTGAAACCATTTGCCAATTTTCTATGAGAAAAATGCTGTACCCTTTAAAAAATTATTTTTCTTTGGTTACTGATGAGTTTGGAAATATTTATCTGCACACAGTCTATTGATTGTTAGTTGTCTATTCTTGTTCTGTCTCATTTTGATTTTAAAAAGCTCATCTTTTTAAGTATTAAGGGTATTTACATTTGAGTCTCCGATTCAGCAAGCTTTTTGGCAGTCTTTACTTTTGACAGAAATTTTCTTAGGTAGCCAAGTCTACCAGTTTGTTTTTATATGCTTGCATCAACACTCCTAAGTGAGACTATTGTTACTATTTGGGGTGCTTTTGTGGGTATTTACGTGGACTCTCTTTCTAAGTGCTTGACATCCATATTTTTCTTGTTTTGTAACATGCATGGAAAAGTTTTTCATTTATGTTTTAGGCTGTGAAACATTTTATATAGTTTGAGATTTGTTATTCCTCCAATGTTTGAGGAAAGTTATTCCACAGTTGTGTGTCCTGAGTACTATTTTTTGAGTTAAATTTTGGTATGTTTAAAATTTTATTCTATTGGCATTCATATATTTAGCTTTGCTATATCTTTAGGAAAAAATTTTGATATAAGGCATTGTTAGTAAATATCTTCAGAGATACCAATTTTTTGAGATGTAACATTTATTGGCACAGAATTGTACATACAACTTAAATAAGTCTTAAAAACTTGACATTTTTATTTACTTTTGCTTACATGTTTTCTTAACTGTATTTGTATGTCTGCCTTTCTATTATAGACTATTTAGGTGGATGTATATTTAATTTATTCTATTTTCTTATTTTAATATTCTGCTCCCAATTTTCATTAATAAATTTCCCTTTTCTTACATTTTATAAAATGAAAAACAATCTCTATAATTACAAAAAGTAACTAAAAGAGAACCTAGGCAATGATAAATGAAATTTCCTGGGACTGGGAAGAAGAGAGGAAATATGTTAGCAAGTCAATGGACCACTCAGGGATGCCTGTCTGAATACACAGAAAAATGATATGCTTATAAGACAGGAAGAAACCAGAATCCAATTCCAGACTGAGCCCACCGCCTCCAGGTACAGCCACCATGAAACCATATCAGACAGAACCCAGTGTGGCCCCTTACTTTTCCATGGGGTGGAGTGTGTCACATTGTGAGGTATGTGGAAAGATGTCTTGTATGCTTTCTCTTATTCTGCAGGCTGGTAAGAGGGATACAGAGATTAGCCTTCCTCTAGGGAATGGGCATACCTTCCTTCACTCTAGAACTGGAGAAAAGAGGTCTTAATGAGGATTCTCAGTGGGATTTCATTTCTTTCAGAAGTAGGAAGTTGGTCTATGATCCTAAAGAGGACAAAGAGCAGTTCCAGCCAGGCTTTTTGTTTCCCTATTCCTGACCACTTGGTGAATGCCAGGCACTGTGCTAAGTCATGTCTAATCCCCCACAACAATGCATGAGGTAAGCATTCAGTTGTCCTTATTTTGTATGAGAGGGAACAGTGAGGTGACTTGCCCAAAGCCAGGATGTGAATCCAAGTATGCTGGGCAGCAAAGCTTGTGTTTCTTAGCCTCTCTGATACATCATATTGTGGCTCATCAATGCTATTAGTCCTTACAGCACAGCCTTATCATTTAAGGGAGAGCTTTGTAGAGCCTGGGATCAATAAGCCAAATAAATTTATTATGCCCATATTATTTATCTTCAAAATTCTATTTCATTTCTTATCTGAAAGCAAGCCAAACATTGGCACAGAAAAATATATTTGAACTGAATATCTGAGCAATTGCTGTATTCCTCAGCACGCCAGTCAGTATTTTTATTACTGCCGAATAGAGGGCAGGTAGGGGAGGAGGGAGAGTTGGGGGAGTCAGCTATTAGAAGAGAAGGAGGGAAATGGGAACTAAGATCATATCCCAACTAATCTGACCTTACAGCATATGTAGGCAGAAACAATTTAAAACTCCCAAATAGCATTTTCAAAATAAAAATGTCTCAGTGTTAAATCACTTGACCAGACAACATGGATCTGCAAAGTTTATGCTGTTAAGCCCTCTCCCTGGAGGACTGTCCAGCCAATTTTTTGCCTCACGAGAGAGAAAATGAAATAAATGAAGGAAAGTTGCAACTTTTAATGCGATATAATGTGCACAGAGCCAGAGCCATCAAGAATGAATCGCGGCAAGCTTCAAGTCAAGCAATTTCTCTCATCTCTGGCCTCTCTGGAAGTTCAATGAGAACAGCAGGAGATATCGGCCTGAGAGATTCTATTCTACTCTAATCTTAGTGGTTCTATCAGTGCCAGCACTTAACATTGAGAATCTCTTTTGAATACACGCAACTCACAGCATATTTTTTCAAGAGGGCAATAGCTGTTCTTAACACATTAGCCAGTCATACCTGTGGATTTGTAACATTCTCACATGCTTTTTTTAAAAATAAATCTTTTTAAAATTCAGATACTGAAAAGCAAAAACCGTCTATACAAGACAAGACCTATTTTAATGAGTTTTTCAGCAGAGCTCCATTCACTCTGTTTTGGCTGAAACAGGATGCCACTGATAAAGCTGCTGGGTGAATACTCGGGAAGAGAAGAAAGAAGAGAAAAAGCAGACAGGAAATATTCTTGGGTATCTGACAATAAAAAGGAAACTGTATTTCTGTACTTACAATAGCAGTTGGGGTGGCAGCCAGCACACAATAGAGCACCAGAGGGGTGATGAAGCTTTCTTCCTCTGTCCCTGGGTAAGGCTTCATTAAGTCTCCATCCTGACAGAAGAATCCTTGGATATGCACCTGAAAAGTGTCAGTGCATTCGAAGTAGTAGGCAAGCAGCACTGTCCCAGCCATGATGACAAGCTGAAAATACAGCATGGCCACACAGAGACATTAGCAGGGCTTCGGAGCAGCCCTTGCCCCTCAGAGCACACTCCCTCCATCACCCCAGCAGCGGCTCTCCTGATATTGGTATTGGCGAGTGTGTGCGTGCCTGGCGCAGCGTGCTCTGGGAGTTGTGTGCTTGCTTGTCTGCCTTGTAACATCTGTTCTATAAACCTTCCAGCAAATAATGAGCAGCTCCCATCCGAAAGGCAGATCCCAGCCAGGCTTGTAGAGAGCCTCAGCCCTTGCTGCCACCCTTTCAGAGTCTTGGAGTATGTATGCATGGGAACCAAGACACTATAGCCATTTAGGACAGAGGTGAAAAGTCAAAGGGCAGTGGCAAAAGAGTTGGCAAGACATAGATGTTCACAAGAAATTTCATACAATATTACAGGCAGACTTGCCTCATGAAATAGGAAAGTAGGTAAATCATGAGTAAATGAAGGAATATGAAAAGTAGGTAAATCATGAGTAAATGAAGGAATGGACAAATGAAGAAATTAACAGGAAAGCTAAATCCTAAATGGATCAAGGGAAATTTCAACACCCTAAGTTATTGGCAGGTATTCTATATCAGTCATAACTTTTATCTTTTTCCAAAATGGTTTCTGCCAGTAAGTCAAGGACTTAGCTGATGATTGTATCTTATTATAGAAATACAGCCTTCGTAAGATTTAGACATAAAAAAGTTATCCTTTCGTTTTGACTCAGATGTTGTAGATACTCACTGAAGTCTAGTTATAGTTTTTAGCAGATATGTGGAATTAAGGGGATATGGAAATGTCACAATTTTTTCCATTCATATTTGGAAATCATCAATGCCAAGATTAAATGGTGATAAAGGTAGACAGGAAATACATCTTTGAGGTCATGAAATAAAGAAACTTAAGCTGGGGGATATCTTGGAGTTCCTCCTGTCTGACACCTTTATTTCATAGACGAGGAAAATGGAACTGATCACTGCCTGATTATCCAAAAATTAAAGTAAACATGTGCTTAGATTGAGCATTAGCAAAACGGGAACTAAAATGAAGAAAATATATTTTTAAATGTTGATTAGTTTAAAGGTATTAAAGTTATGTAAAAAAATCAGAACTTGGTAGGACATCTTTAGATATCTATGGCTTATTTTGAAGTACATATAAGGCAATGAGGGGAAACCATAATCTTTTCAGGGCTTAAGAAGACTAAAGTTCTTATTTCAGCCCTGGAATGATTAATCCAAGGCCACACAGCTGACTAGTGTTAGAGCCACGACTAGAAACTCACATTTCCTGATCTGTAGGAAAAAAAAACCCAAAAAACTGAGCTGTATCAGGATCTAAAACTGCATCTTATACAAAAAGGTGGAGAGAGATGCAGGAGGCGAAGTAGCTGAACTCCAGCACAGAGAGGCAACATTTGGCATTCTCATCCATTTTCCTACCCATTGCTTTAGCCACAACACTGAAGCACAGCCTTTACCCTCTGCCCCACTCTAAACCCTTCTCTGGAACCAGCACAGCCTCTGCTTCTGGAATAGTAATCCTGCAACTCTTCCTTACAATAACAGACAGCATCATTTTCTTTAAGGGTCATTTGAAGTAAGAATCTTCCCTCTTCCCTTTCCTTCCAGTTTCTCCTCTTTTGATGCCTTTCCTCTTTGGTTCAGAAGCCTGTGGTATCTCTCAGTTATGATGTGTCTCAAGTACAAACTTCTGTTTTTGTTGTTGTTGTTTTTTGTTGTTGTTGTTTTGCTTTTGTTTTTTTAGACACAGTCTTGCTCTGTTGCCCAAGCTGGAGAGTGCAATGGCAGGATCTCGGCTCACTGCCACCTCTGCCTCTTGCCTGGGTTCAAGTGATTTTCCTGCCTCGCCTCTTGAGTAGCTGGGATTACAGGTACGCACCTCCGCACCCAGATAATTTTTGTATTTTTTAGTAGAGATGAGATGGGGTTTCACTATGTTGGCCAGGCTGGTCTCGAACTCTTGACCTCAAGTGATCCACTTGCCTTGGACTCTCAAAGTGCTGAGATTATGGGTGTAAGCCACCGTGCCCAGCTTCAAGTACAAATTTCTAACTATCTGATCTAAAGCTGTTTACCTTTTGGCTACATCCATTGCCACCTTTTGTTTTATTCCAATTAGGCCACAAAACATCTCTCCATTCACTAGCCCTTATACGTGACTCGTTTCTGGATGTTTATGGATTACATTCTCCTAGTATCTAGAATTTTCTGCTCCTAGGAATGTGGATTTCCCATCACAACTTTGGACTCTCCAGTAATCTCTGAACACCTCCATGTGTTTTTCCATTCCTGGAATTGCTTATTGGTGTCACATGTAAATTACCAACGTTTATGCCAGCCTTCTCTGCTGTTCGAAGTAATTGGTTTATTTTTCTTATAGCAACAGAAAAGAGGCTTGGATGAGTATGTTTCCTATAAGATTCAGAGAGATACTCCAAACCTACCCCTGCTAATGAGGGCTCTTGATTGTAGCTAGTTTACTATGAAGTTTCTCTTTTATGCTTGACTGGTTAAGTGGGTTGACCTGATAGAAAGGAACCTAGCTAGTTGACTTAATGTTTTGAAGATGAAATAGCACCAGTATTCCAACAGTTTTAAGGCTCTGCCTCTGGAGGTCTCTCTGTGCCACTGCACAGGGCTGATCTGGGATTTTTATGTGTCTCATCCATGTGGCTAGAAACGCTTTTCTCTCTCTCGGCTTCATCAGCTCTTGGGAAATATCTGCTTGGGAATAGGCAAGATCTATGGGAGCTTCTGGACAAAAATATAAAAACCAAAATGATGTCCATTTTCCTCTTTTGTGGGAAGAGTATTGTATTTTATGGGTATCTTTGTGCTACCACGTCCTTTTTTTAAAAAAAAAAAAGCGAAAATGAAGTAAATGACAGAAAAAACTTATATAGAACTCAAGACAAATGCAAGGAATAGAAACTCTAAATAAGAACTATCAACATCAAATACCCTGAAATCAATGAAGATCTAATAACAAAGCACTACATGCCTAAATTTTAAACCTATAGAACAAATCTTGAATAGCTGCCTAGTTGATTTAAGCCTGGAAGCAAGATTCAGAGAGAACTAAGTAAGTTAAAAGTTTATAAAAATTTGTAGGACATAAAGTAAAGAACAGAGAATGCTGGAGACCAAAAGGGTGGTAGTGGTAGGTGGGAGCTTTAGCAGCTTATGTGGCAGAACTGACCCCTACCCCCACCATGAATTGGCTTGCTTTGGCTCTTCCCTGGAGCGACCAGAAATGCTTCCCTGTCATTTTCAAGCAATCCTCAAACTCCCTGGGAAGTCCCCCAGTAATGCCATTTAGAGATGCACAGAAGCAAAAATAGAACAACTCAGATTTTGATTTTTAATTGATTTTCTATTGAACATTCTCCTGTGGCCACATTTTAAAAGAAAACTGAGGCACTTACTGTAGGAACAGAAACAACACGCATTGATTCTGTCTCCATGAACAGAGAGATCCATCTCACTGCACTGATGATGCCACACAATTAGCCATCAGCATACTCCCTTCTTCCTTCCTGTCCTGAGACATGATTTATTACTGTCTAGGTTTGTGTCACTGGTGCCAGCTGGCACACTTGCCATCTCTGTTGCCTACCTCAGCTCCATTTAGGAATGCATGGAGAGAGGCCATAATGTTGGTGTCACATGAGCAGATGGTGAGGCCATGCTGGGTGCAAGTACTGGTGGAAGGGTTGAAGATGTCAGTGTGAAAGAAGCAATTATGGCAGTGGGAGTATAACAAGGTGTAAGGAGCTCATGTACCAGGGACTTTCCTCAGCTGTTGCTTCCAAGAATGACAATCTAATACGGTGGTAAAAAATGCATTCAGTGCTGATCATTCCACGAGGATTCAGAAGGCAGAAGCCAGCAGTATCTGAAATTCGGCCTCCTGTGGTTGGAAGCACTGTGTTTCTACTGAGGCCCTTTGCTGGTTAGAGAAAAGTAAAAATGTCAGGAATAGCAGTAATTGTGAAGGTCACAAAGCTGAGAGAAGAGGATGAGAACATTTTCCAACAGGCTGTTAAGTCTGGAGGAATTGTGGGTCAGTAATTTATAATGTTCTGATACGAGCTGGGAAACAGGGATTCAGATGATGATGAAGTGACTGATGTGAGCCTGTGTGTCCAGGGCAGTAGGACAGAGGCAAGACATTGGAACAAGAGTACACATGAAGCATCTGGTCTCAAGAGTGAAGGGCATATTTCAAACTGGGGAATCCTAGTGCTAGGTGAGCAACCATGCAGTTTGTTCAGGACTGAGAGGCTTCCTGGGGCACGGGACTTTCAGTGCTAAAACTAGGATGGTCCTGAGCAATGAACCAAGCACAGGCAAACCTGAGACGATGAATATTTTCCTCCCTAAAGAAGTTTCTCATGCTGGTTCAGCCATGAGCTATCAAAGGTAGTCAATCAGCAACTCTTCTTGTGAGCTGCTTCTGAACTCAGTCTCACTCTAAGTGCTGTGAAGCTGAGGAATTCTCAGACATGCTCTCCAATCCAAGCAATTTGTAATCTACCTGGGGTGTGCCCACCAAAACAGGAAACAGGCAGTCTTCTGTAGGAGGGGGTCTGCTGATCCCAAGTGGGAGTCATGCATGGCTGCATGTGCCTGATGAACTGGGTGGGAGAGGAGTTGATGGAAGGAGAACAAAGGAAGGGGGGATATTGCCTGAGACAGAAGAGGATACATGGGGAGTGCGAGGGCTGTGTGGTGTCTGCTTTAGGGTATTGGTTTTGGTCCAGCCCCATCGATATAGATGTTCTGTTCCATAGAGTAAGGATAAAGGAAACGCTGGGCAGAAGGAGCACAGTATCAGAGCTTAGGTGGTAAGAAGTGACATGGTTATGACATCAAAGCAATGTCTTAGCCAGGACACCAGGGAGTAGCACATTTTCAGGATTTTTATGTTTTTGGGTATTGAGAAAAAATCATCCCAGTCACAAATGTCAATGGTTGCACATAAGGGCTGAGGTGGAAAACCTCAAGGAGCATTGACAGAACTGGACACCAGTGTAGTAGGCTAGAAGAGAAGCACATAAATTGATAGTGAGCCCTGTGTGAAACCTCACTTGGGACCCTTAGAAATAAGTATGACCCCCTGAGAGGGGCTGGAGGGTCTCCATATACAACAGAGCCAATGAAGTGGAGGAAAGGGAGAGAAGAAAGGAGAGCAGGAGGAAGAAAAGAAGGAAGAGGCAGAGATGATAATGTTATACTGTGCATGTTCCAGGAACTGTTTTAAGCACTTTACATAAATTAACTATTCATCTGCCCAACCATCGTAGGTGGTAAGTATATTATTATTTCCATTTTACAAATGAGGAAACGGGCACAGAGAGATTGCATGAGGTTGCACAGCTCACAGGGGTAAACCTTGGGTGATTACTGTAAATCTCTCTCTCCACTCGAATTTGTGTGGCCTAGGGGAAAATCAGGTTACAAATATAAGTCAGCATAATATTAAGAACTAAACTGTGTTACATACCTGGAGACTTTATTTAAATGTCTCCAAGTGTCAGTTTTCTCATCTGTATGAAGGTTAATGATAACCATCTCAGAAAGACGCAATGAGGTGTGTTTATGTATTCCCGTTTTGTTCCAAAAATCAACTTTCATCAAATAAAGTAAGCTAGCATCAGCAGGAAGTTCGAATGGAAGCAGAAGGGAAATAAATATGGTGATATAAAATAGAGGCAGGAATTACATGCTTCAGGGTAAATTGTCTAACAGTCAATGCAATAAGGAAATTCTGGTCAATATCTATAAGATGAAAAACCAATGGTTAAAGGATAAGCAGAATACTTTTCATATAATAACCAGACAGGAGTTCTCCTTTGGTTCTCATAAAGAATGTAACAGGATAAACAGTGACTCAGTGGTGAGTATGATGGTGCTATTCTTAATGTGAGACCTCATATCAGCTTAATTTAGATTTAATATAAGCAAAACTCACAAAAACAAGAGTCTGAAATAGAATGGACACAGTAAGCATTGATTCTGCTGCAGCTGAATTTGAGAGAGACAGCATAATGAAAGGTTAAGAGTACAGGACAGACTGCTGAGGTTGGAAACCAGCTGTGCTGCCTACTAGATGTGTGATCTAAATTCTTGTGTCTCCATTTCTTCATTTGAAAAATTGGGTTAATAATACCATAGTACCTAATAATTCAGGTTATCATGAAGATCAAATGACGATTGTGTATCAAGTACTTACAGTAGTGTCTGACTTATAACAAAAAGCATTTCCTGGAAGAGTAGAGAGACTGTGTATCTTTCAAGACTGCTTCCTTGGTATTGTTTTTCTCAGCTTAGTTTTTAAAAACTATTGGGCAGCAGTGAATTAGAGACTATCTTCCAGCAAGTCTCTAGTTAGTTAAATACAGATCTATATCTTGTAATCATTTTTTAACTTTTAAGTTCAGGGGTTCATGCACAGGATGTGTAGGTAGGTAAACGTGTATCATGGGGGCTTGTTGTAGAGATTATTTCATCACGCAGGTATTAAGTCTAATATCCATTAGTTATTTTTCCGATCCTCTGCCCTCCAGTAAGCCCCAGTGTGCATTGTTCCCCTCTATGTGTCCATGTGTTATCATTTAGCTCCCACTTATAAGTGAGAACATGCAGTATTTGGTTTTCTGTTTCTGCATTAGTTTGCTAAGGATAATGGCTTCCAGCTCTATCCATGTTATGGCAAAGGATATCATCTTATACGTTTTTATGGATGCATAGTATTCCATGGTGTATGTGTACCACAGTTTCTTTATCTAGTCTATTGTGGGAAATAAGAATAAATAAAAGGTTTCTCTTCAAAGCTTTCCTCTTAGTTCATTATAAATCAAAGTTTCTTCAAAGGTTAATTTAAAGCTTTTGCTAATAATCTTAAAGTAGCTGTTAGTCATAATAAAGAAGTAAGTACATTCCATGTTCTTAGTTCTCACACTATAACCTAGATATTTCCCCTGACATGCCTGGACAAGCCTAGCAAGTCCTAGGTCAAAGCTTATTCCCCTTCCTTATTTGAAAATGTTATCGCTTCTCTAAGCATTCCTCAAGTTACTTCCTCTTTTCCTTTGTTCTCCTCTGCCTTCACTTCTTTAGAAAATTTCTAAGTTTTTGGCCGATCGGGTCAAGCATAGAATCTGAGGTCCGGTGCTGGCTAGTGGAAACTGTACACAGCAATAGGGCGGTTGCATCAGGTTATGAAAGTCCCCGTCTCCTTGTTCAGGGGTGCTCTCGTGGCAAGACTGCCAGTGAGTTGCACCCTTCCTGCAGGAAGTAAATCTAGCCTTGCTGAGTGATCCATTGCTGTGGTGTGGCTTTGTCCCGACATTATAAACCTGTTTCCAACATCTGTCCAAACCTGTATCTTTTAATGAAGGCAATTAAACTCTGGTTAAGAAGGACATCCTCTTGTGAAAACTGAGGGTCTTCAAAGGTACCAGTGTGTATGTGAGCATTCGTCCTCTCTTCTTTAAGAAGGACTAAAGAGGTGCCCACAGGCAAAGACATGTAGATGAAATGCGATCATCCAGTCATTCAACTAATATTATGTGTCTACTATACGCAGACATTAAGAATACTTAGTTAAAAAAACAACAATAAATAACAAACTTGTTAAAATAGACATGGTCTTTGGACTCGTGAGGTTTTCTGTGGGGGAAGACAGATATTATAAAAGTAAGCCCAGAGAAATAATAGTAATGACTCTCATTGATTGTCCGTGTAATCAGCTATGTAACTTTACATGTATTATCTTATATGATACTTACACTACTCTGTGAAGTATAATGAGTTACTCCCTGGCCTTTAAAAAGAGGAAACTGGCTGGGCACGGTGGTACATGCCTGTAATCCCAGCACTTTGGAGGCCAACATGGGCAAATCACGAGGTCAGGAGTTTGAGACCAGCCTGACCAACGTGGTGAAACCCTGTCTCTACTAAAAATACAAAAATTAGCTGGGTGTGGTGGCCGTGCATGCCTGTAATCCAGCTACTCAGGAGACTGAGACAGGAGAATTGCTTGAACCAGGAGGTGGAGGTTGCAGTGAGCCAAGATCATATACCACTACACTCCAGCCAGGGCAACAAGCAATACTCTGTCTCAAAAAAAAAAAAAAAAAAAAAGGAAACCTATGCAAGTGGACAGAGCTAGTGAATGGCAGTTTGGATTTGAACCTCTGGAGCCATTTAACTGTTCTTTTACATGTAAAACCTGCAGTTAACATAATGACATGACATATGTAAAAAGTTTACTACAATGCCTGGCTCTTGATAAGTACTCGGCTCTTTTTCTTGCTTTTTAATTTCTACTTGCTCCTCTTTTTCAGTGCTTTTTTATATGACTTTGGGGTGATAGCTGAGGTTGACTGAGGTCTCCTCATCTATTCTTCTTTCTTAACTATCTAAAAACACTATTCCTCTAATTTCCCCTTTTCCTCAGCCTGGTCTGTAAACGGTGGTGCCCTCCCAGGATCTATCTTAACCCCTTTGTCATCTCTTTCTGTGGCTTCCATTCTTATATTGATTCCATCAACTCTCCTATCACCATCTACAGCTCTGGGTTCCCTCCTGACCACCAACTTGGTGTGTTCCATAGGTACTCCAAATGCTACACGTTTAAACTGGAAACCAGTGTTTCTCCGCTCCCCAAGCTGCAGTTCCTCTTGAGTTCCCTATCCTGGTAAATCCGACAACCATTCTCTCAGTTATGGAGGCTAGAAATCTGTGTCGTCGTAGCCTTCTCCTTCCCCCAGCTTTCTCATTCCTATTCATGCCATACCTGGCCAGTTGCCAAAGCCTTACTGCAGTGTCTCCTTACATTTATCTCATTTATGCAAACTGCTGCTGCCACCTTCAGGCTTGCACATTCTCTCACCTATTCTATTGAAATCTTGTCTGATTTGCGTTTGCTGCCTTTGGGATATCAACCTCTCCATGCCATCATTTACCTGGCTGCTAAAGAGTTACCATCCTAAGGCATAGCTATGATTATATCTGTATACTCCTCAAAAATCTTCAGTGATTACTTTCTATAGACTGAATTTTTGTGCTCTCCCCAAATTCATATTTCAAAGTCGAAATCCCCAATGTGATGGTATTTGGAGGTGGGGTCCCACTCATAAATAGGATTAGTGTTCTTACAAGAGGAGACATGCGAGAGGTGCTCTCTCTCTCTCTCGGCCTCAATGAAGTTATAGCAAGAAGGCAGCATGAAACTAAAATGAATCTTGGAACCCCAAAATCACTAAGCCAAAGGGAAAAGTCAAGCTGGGAACTGCTTAGGAAAATCTGCCTCTCATTCTATTTCTTAAAAAAAGATTAAAAATCTACATGCCTCCCTCACAAGGAATTGCCTTGTGGACAAAGGACAGAACTCAAAGTTATCCCTCTGCTCACTGAGATAAATACATGTCTGCTTGCTTCCTTTGGAAAGGCTAACGAGAAACTCAAAAGAATGCAACCAATTGTTACTTATCTACCTATTACCTGGCAGCCCCATCCCTGCTTCAAGTTGTCCCGCCTTTCTGGGCCAAACCAATGTACATCTTACATATATATCTCGGCTTCTCAGTTTTCAAAACAGTGAGCTATATATGGTCGTTTATGCTACCTAGTCTATTATAATTTGCTATAGCAGCCCAGATTAAGACATAGCTATTAAATCTAGCAATTTTCTCTGCATCGAACACCCCGGACTTCGTCCTGCCCATATGTTTTGGTAATGGATAGAAGAAGCCTGACATTTGAATAGAGTCCAAACCAGCAAATCCCATCAGTTAGTGGAGAATCCCTTAGTTAGTTAGTGGCCCCTTCGTTAGCGGAGAATCCATAAGTCTACCTCTGTGCCTGGGCTGCCTTTACTTTCTTACTTGGCCAGTCCTTAAAGAATAAATGCAAATACTACATCCTTGTCTTCATTTAGCATCCTTGTTTTCATTTAGTACTTCCTTCCTCCAGTGTCTCAATAGTTATTTATAAGTGGATGATATGGAAAAATGTAGAGCACATCATAATATTACTAAGTAGATTTATAACTACATCAAGGAAGGAATAAATATTCAGTATAAGTTAAACTAAATTGGGCTGCAAAATTTTCTCTTTGATCTTTTGCTGCTAGGGATTTTTTAATTCAAATGACATGGATGAATACATAGAGAAATGTTAAATGTATAGTGACACAAAACGGGCAGGTATAGCTATATCAGAGAAAGCAGGATTAAAAATTCAAAATGATTCGGACATTTGGGATAAATATAAAATCCTACAGCAAGGTTATGATAATCAATAATAATTGCAGGGATCAGCAGAGCAAAAGTCATAGAACTAGAGCCTGAGAGGCTCAAGAGCTCTGTCCTCCCCCAGGGCTGCCTCGGAGAAGGGCAGAGCTGAATACACACGGTGTGCATGAGAAACTGACGGTGATGAGGGGATGAGCCAAGAGAATTCTGTGAATAGAAGGTTGTGGATGACTTGCATATTTTACTTATGTATTCATTTGCTCAGGGTAGGTAAAGGAGAGGGGGAGCGGATAGACACAATCCATCAGAGATCCCTATAGTCTAAAATTTTACAGTTCTGCTATATCTTCTGTTAAACTAAGTTGATTTTGGTGCTAACTGAGGTGAAGCAATAGAAGTTGGCAAACTCCTGCTACACACCAACCATGTGCCAAACCCCTCAGAGGAATGAGAGAAATATAAAGATGAAGTTCTTAGTTTTTCAAGGATATGAGCATGTGACCATGTTATCAGTGTTATAACACAATTGGTTAGTAGTTATACCTGGACAGATGGATAGATGAGAGGCTGAGAAAGATGGAGGTAAGGATGGACAGACACCACAAATGACACCATGAAGCAAATATTAACTGTGAGAGACAGAAGTGTTGTGGCAGCAGTGACATTTGAGCTGACTGTCATGGTGTAATGGAAAGGTATGGCCTTTGGAGTTTTAAGACCTGGATGCAGTACTAGACGGACCATTAACTGCTTGTGTAACTTTAGGCATTGTACAAAATTAAGTACTGAACTGACTTTGGGAAGACTGGTTTAATTTTCTGCTGAAAATGTGGCTTTTAGCCTTTCCCTTGTTCTAACAAATCATTTTGAGTCTTATACCTAGACAGGAAAATAAAGAAAACTTTTTTAAAATTACTTCTTTTGGTCTGTTTATGCTGTGATAATATCCACATTAAAACCTTAATGTGTAATGTTGTAAGTCCAAAGTAAAGATAACGTACTTAAGGATTTTAAAATAGATTAATCCAATTAATCTAAAAAAACAGGATTTTAGCCCAACAAAAGAAGTTTGCCCAGTCATCACGGATGGGTTACACAGTGGGATTAAGTTGTATGGGGTTTTGTGGTATATTTGATTCTATATTTTTCATTATTTGGAGATGGGAGCATGTAATTTGTTTTCTATCACTAGACTCTTCTGGTATAAAACACTAGTTGTCGAATTATAAAGAAGAACCCAGGTGAATGGACATAGGCTTAGATGAACCCTAAAGCTCCTGAAATTGCGCGTAAGTCTTCACAGCATAATGTGATGGCTCACTCCTGTGCTCCTGTACAGCTCCTGTGCATACCTGCCAGGAACTCTGCCCTTCTGGCATTAGTGACTATCCCAATTTTCCCGTGTCCCTCCACCAACCAAGCTGCGAGGCCCTAAGGGAAAGGATCCTTCAAATCTGTAACCCCAGTTTAGCCAGGCACATAATAGGTAGTATTTTTTAAAATATTGGTTGAATAAGTGAGTGAGAGTGTATAGTTTGTGTTGACTGAAAGCAACTGTTTGGGACATTTAAAACTAAACTATTGGTTTAATATAAATGTGTTCTCCGATATAAAAGATAGTAATAAGTGCTCTGGGAAAGAAGAAGGGAGTGTGGGGGCATGAGACAGAGAAGTAAGTATCTATGTCAAGGAGAAGTTTGTGAAATCCTGGATTACACTCAATTGGACAGATTTTATTACTAGAAGATTCTCAGGGCCTACTGGTATTGTGGAATTCCCAGAAGTCCATTTTAGCGTATGGTCGTTTAAACTTATTTGAACACAGAACCTCCCCTCCTTTCTTTCCATGGTGCACTAATTGTCAATTTAAAGAATATTCATGAAACTGAATTTGGGAAATGCACTCACAGTTTCCGAACTGGAAAGAAGAAGGAACGGGGAGAAAGAGAATGAAAATATGACTGTTTATTTGCACTGGGGGGTGTTAAAAGCAACCTGTTTACAGGTATCAAATAAAAAAGACTTTCATATTGCTACAATCTTCATTTCTGCCAGGATAAATATACTATCTGTTCTTAACGATTGAACCACTGACTTCAACTGTGGTTACGAAATAGGAACATTTTGCTTGGCCCATTTTGCGGAACTCGGACACAAACGCCATCTCAGAGCTCAGGCATGAGGCCCCACCCCCAAATCAGGTTCTTTGGTACACTGTTCACTATTACGCATACGTCACAGCAAGCTAAGAAAGGAGAATGAAAGAATGTGGCAAACAATAAAAGCAGCAACAACATACTTCACAATGAGTACCACCCCTGGGATTTGGGCGATTACACAGATACCTTTTGGATCTCTGGGTTGCTTAGGAGCAATTCTGGTGAAGTGCTGCTGGCAAGTCTGGTCACCCCCTGAAACCTAGAAAAGTATGGCTTGGAGCTCTTCAACTCCTCACAAGATAGTTCTTGTTCAACCCAGTCAGGCTCGGCATCACTAGCACCATCTATCTCTAAAAGACTTATTTAGGAATATTTTTTCAAGGCTTATCTGAGTGTAGTTTTATGTGATCACACCATTCTATGAATGTGTAAGCAAACACCTACATAATATTTTAAAAATTAAAGTCGAGTTTCTATAAATTATGTAAAACACATTTATCCTATTTTGAAGCTTATAAGCTATATGGAGAAAGAGTTTCAAAAGAGAGGATGCAGCTCAAACAAACAGTTGGGTTAGAGGAGAATAATACAAGAGTTGCTGCTCCTGTTGTTTTTCAAGGAAGCACAGGGAGGAGCAGCAAATGTGTATGTCCTGAGTAGTGGATTAGCAATGGACTGGACTTGGCTTCATCACTGCTGTAAGGTCATCTCAACTTCTGTTATCTTTGGACAACTTTCTCAAAGCAGACAAGAGGAAATTCCCAAGATGCTGGGATGCTTTGTGAAGTTAAAAGGAGTCATTATCTTACCTCTCCTAACTTGTGCAGTTCAAACCTTTAATCATTCACACAAATGCACTATTGGGGAAAATTGTTTTGCTTTGCAAAGGCACATCTAAATATTTGCAAATGTAGCAACAATAAGCACATCCTATATTGTATTGCCACTATTCAGTTGCATGTTGTTTTCTTATCCCTAAACTGCAAGCTCCCCAGGAACTCATCTTTGAATCCCAAGCAGAAAGAATGAAACCTGGTGTTTAATAAATACTGATAAACACATTTGGAGTAAGATGCATTTCTTAAATAAGACTCCCCCAAAGCAAAAGGCCAAAGGGGAAAAAGTGAAAATAATTGATTACATCAAGGCATTCTGTTCAGTAAACTAACTCTTCAATAAAGTTAACAAAGGGGTTAACTCTTGCAGAGTTGGAGAAATTATTTGCAATCTTCAAAACACAGATGTAATTAACATCTATTATATATACATACATATAACAAACTCCTGTAAATCCCACAAGGGTAAGAGGAAATCAAATATTAACTGAGCAAAAGTTATGAATAAGCCATTTCTAGAAGGGACAATCCAATGGTGTCCTGGAGCTGCGTTGTGCCATCTTATGAGAGCCTATTATGAAATTTCATGAGCTAGTTGCTAAAGGGTAGCTTGAAATTGGCCATGCTGCAGTATTTATACCACGGAAATTGACAAACTGCACAACAAATCGGGCTCCCTTCTCTTTCTTCATCCCCTAAAGCCAGGAGTTAAACATTTACTAGCCCATTGCTAGAGAAATCCAAATGACTAACTTTCATGTACATGAGCTCACTAACAGAGAAATGCAAATCAAAACAATATTGACATGCCATTTTTATGTCTAATCAAATTAGCACAAATTTGAAAGATAATAAAGAATGAGAATATAGGCAAACGGAAACACCATGTACAGCCAAGAGATTTTAAGTTGGCACAGACTTTTTGGAGTGCAATCTGGCACTGCCTGGAGAAATGGAGTGTGCACATGCCTGGTAACCCAGTAGCTTCACTCATTGGTATATATCCCATAGGTTTGTGCAAGGAAATATACAAGGAGGTCTACATAGTGTCATTTTTGGTTAAAAAGTTGGAACAAGAAAATAAAATGAAGTACTGCATATGATGGAATATTACATCATAGGAATAATGTATTAGATTTTCATAAAGTAATATACATATAAGTGGCTCTTAGTAAATGTCTAATACTTTTCTAAGTTCTTTGCACACATTAATTCATTCGCTCCTTACATTTTTAAAAAGTGAATATTAATAACTCTATTTTACAGGAAAGGAACATGAGGATCAGAGAGTTTAAGTAAATAGCATAAGGTCACACAGTATGGAAGAGCCAGCATTCACCCTATGTAGTATTATCTGATGATAGGAACCGTGGCCTGATAGGAACTGGGCCACACAGCAGGAGATAAGTAGCAGGCAAGTGAGCGAAGCTATTTACAGCTGCTCCCCACTGCTCATACTACCACCTGAGCTCTGGCTCCTGTCAAGTCAGTGGTGACATGAGATCTCACAGAAGCACGAAGCTTATTGTGAACTAGGCATGTGAGGGATTGAGGCTGCGTGCTCCTTATGAGAATCTAATGCCTGGTGATCTGTCACTGTCTCCCATCACCCCCAGATAGACTGTCTAGTTGCAAGAAAACAAGCTAAGGGCTTCCAGTGATTCTACGTATGGTGAGTTGTCTAATTATTTCATTATATGTTACATTGTAATAATAATAGAAATAAAGTACACAATAAATGTAATGTGCTTGAATCATCCCAAAAACATCCCTACCCTGGTCTGTGGAAAAATCATCTTCCACAAAACTGGTCCCTGGTGCCAAAAAGGTTGGAGGCTGCTGATCTAGATTTTCCACTCTTAATCATTATGTTCTACTGACTAAAAAGCTTAAAAAAGCAAAGCTTAAAAGCATTAAGTAAAAAAACAGAAAAGAAGCAGAGAAAGATCTGTAGTACAGTGATTTTTATCGGAATTAAAAACATGTACTAAAAACAATACATACTTTTCAGGATGTACACATATTTGGCAGTATAATTAATTTAATTTGGGAGACCCAAAGACCAAATGGAGCTAACGAATGAGTATTTAGCATCCTATAGACTTAGAAGGTATTATGTTGAATAAAAGACAGCATTTGATAATTGACCCAAAATACTGTCTTTCTCAATTTGTGGTTGTAATAAATCTAACTTGTTGAAAAAGAAACAGAATGAGTAGAAAATAAGAATCATGCTGCATGCTAATGCATTCTTTCTTTTTTGGAGACAGGGTCTCACCCTGTAGCTCATGCTGGAATGCAGTGGCATGATCTGGGCTCACTGTAGCCTCTGCCTCCTGGGTTCACGTGATTCTTGTGCCTCAGCCTCCCAATTAGCTAAAATTGCAGGCATATGCCACCATGCCGGGCTCATTTTGTATTTTTAGTAGAGACGGGGTTTCGCCAGGCTGGTCTCAAACTCCTAACCTCAAATGATCCACCCACCCTGGCCTCCCAAAGTGCTGGGATTACAGGAATGAGCCACCACACCCAGCCACTAATGCATTCTTAATCTTTTATTAAAAAAAAAAAAAAGACATCTGATTGCTGTTGACTCTTGCACAAAAGTCCACAACCACGAAAAGATTTTATGACTCCACCTTGGAATGAAGACAAACACTGAGTTTTCTGCATGCCACATAGAGCAAATGTTAAAGATTCAAATTAGAAAAGAAAACTTAGGAAACATGGTAAGAGTTTTCTATGTTTGCTTTCAAACAATTTCAAACAGAAGTACTTATCGTACCATTTAAATTTCCTTGCCAGATAGGAAAATGATTCTTCTTTCTCCATAAGCATGGCCAAGTTACTTGAGAATTAGACAAATAAGACAAAAAGAAAAAACATTCTCAAGTCAAACGGTTTATTTTTCTAATTAAAACAGGTAAATCTCAATGTTGCAGAGACTCAGATGTTGTCATTTTCCTTTTAAAATTACTGGGTAAAGATTTTTCTTATTTCCCTTTGAAATTACTCAACAGGTTGCCTCTAAGCTAATGTCTTTTCCACACACATTTAAAGATCCTGCATAAATGAACAGATTGGGAGTTCAGTCAAACTCCTGGTGGTTGTCAGATCACAAGTGATCAGGCCTGCACCTGCTTCCCTCCGGCTGCATCTAAACGAAGCCAATTATACTAGAGAAAGCAATCAGGTGAACATCTAGTTCATCTCGCTTGACAGGTGTTTCACATTGTGGGAGTAACACTGAGTTTATGGAAATGTTTGAAACCTGTGCACTCAAAGTGACAGCCACTAGCTATAGGTGGCTCTTGAACACTTGAAATGTGACTAGTGCAACTGAGGGACGAAAGTTTTTAATTTCACTTTTAAATTTAAGTGGCCATACCTAGCTACCGGCTAGGTATGGATGGTAAATGATGGCACTGCATTAGCAGGGTGATACCATGAAGCAAGCATAAGTTTAAACAATTTCTATGATAAAATATTCTAATATATAAATATGCATATTGGAAAGTATATCACTAAAGGCTAATTATTACTAATATTTGGTGTATATTCTTCCAGACTTTATTTGTTCTCAGGCATATAAACACACTCAACCATAGGAAGATTTAAAAATATACAAAATAGAATCACAGTATACATGCTAATCTATAGCTTACTTTTCTCTCAACAATACATTGTGACCAGCCATCTTTCTATATCGGTACAGAGACATATTTACAGCTACATGAGACAATACATTCTCTTCTTTGCTAAGCCTATCTCATTTCTGTCATTTCCAGCCAAGAAGTCCTGATGAACACAAGGGACCAGAGTCACAGTTACGATGTTGCTTGAATTAAAAGCCTTATCTCAGGATGAAAGTGGAGAAGTAATAGGTGGAAACTCAAAGAAAGGAGACCTTTGGATGCCAGGTGGAGGAAGTTAAATTTCTTTAAATACTCCAAAGGATTTTGAGCAAGGTAATGGCATGGTCAAATCTGTCATTGAAAAGGTTGACCCTGGTGGTAATCTATACAAGACTGGAGCAGAAGATGGTAGGCAGAAAAATCAGATTTAGTACAAAGGTTTGTTTACACATCAGTTACCAACTCAGAATACCTCTAACATTGCTGAGCTCTTGCATTTCCAGAGCAAGCTCACAACACTCTATCTAGCTTGCTCTCTCACAATAAAGCAGAAGTGAAACACCCTGCTTTACAACAGTTTAAACTATTATTGTGAAAACATAAAATGATTCATTAAACATTTACTGAGAACATACTATATGCCAGGCAGTAGACAAATAGCAGTGCCCAAAAATGAAGTCTCTGTCTACATGGGAGAGGTTGTAAAAGGAAGAAATTTGGGGGCTACAGGATTAAAATTAAATAAGTTTAATTTTGAACATATACATTTTGATATGCCTATTACACATCCAAGTGAGGTATGAAGAAGGCAGCTGAAATATGAGTTGAAGATAGTTTTTGGTTAGGACACATTTGGAGGGGGGTCATCAGAGTATGTGATTAGCTAGTGAACACATAGAATGAAGATGAGTCCAGGAGATGAGACTAAAAAAGGTGATGACAAGAATAGAGCTGGAGAGAAAGCAACCATGAGCCATGGTTCTAGGACCAGAATCTCTAAAGAATAGGGGAGGTGCTGGGGTCTGGAACTATGTATAACTGCACCAAGGAGGCAGGGTTAGTAGTATTGACCTGACCTAGGTTAGATGGTATGAGTTTCCAGGTGGATTGATTTTAAGGAGGAGAGCAGGACATGAGTCTGGAAGAAGCAATGAGGAGCAAAAACAACACCTAGCCTGTCACTAAGCCCAGTAGTACAAGAGGTGTGGAAAATAAGACATGGCCACTTGGGAGGGCTCTAGGGAAGCAATAGAATTCAGGAGAGCCAAATTTCCAGTAGGAAAGGGAAGGTACTATTCAGACAAGATTAAAAATATAATGGACTTTGCTGATTGCAAGTGAGTTTTGGAGTTCATAGAGCAACTCATACTTTAAACATAAGAAGATGCTCTTTGAAAAGGTAGGGGATGGAATCAGAGACGCACAGAGCGGTGTGGGCACAAGAGACCACAGGGTGAGTAAGACAGGACCTGGAGTCCTTATTTTCTAATTGTGGTTAATACAGATAGGAACAAAGCACCTGACAGAATTAGTCCCAATGTTCTTTGAGGCCGAATGGTGGCGCTGTATTGAGAAGGGAGGAGGAGCTAGCTCTTCCGTATTATGCCCTTCCATGTTGTGCCATAAATTGGGGGGAAAAAATTAAGCCTTTGGTACTAATGTAGAAATGCAACCATTTAAAAAACATTTTTATCATGTAATGTGTTTCCTACATTGTGGCAATCTAGCACTAGGCAGCATGGATTTAACTCTTATTGTAAAAAAATATCAGCTGAACCCCTACTATTGTACTGGGTGTGGACAACAATGTAGAGAAAGGAAAGCAGTCATCTCCAGAAAACGTAAGCCCTCAAATACAGCTGTGCCTACTGTCCAGCAAGGGATGGGAAGAGATATGCCAGCTGCAAAACCTTTTCTTGCTCTTTGGGATTCTAGGAGTTGGATCTTCTCTGTCTGCAGAGCAAAGGTCAGCTGTCCACTTCTAGTATTCTCATGTTGGGTATTTATAACATTCACATAACAAGCTAAACAATCAGACAATGATCCACATATTAGACCATCTTCATTGTTCAAAATGTGGAGGATCTATTTCCCATACCCAACCAGGCTTGTATTTCCTCTGTGTTTAAAAAGTGAGAAAATGTGAGGAAAAAATTAGTATAGAGTCAGCAGAACTAGAAATGACAAAAACATGCTATATGTGCCACCCTTCTCCATCCATGATTATGTCAGATGTGCTAATAATTTTGGGGACTCTTTCCTGTTGATCTTTTCCACATAGTACTCCAGACAGTCATTACCAATTATTGAGAATTGGGCCACCCCTGATAACACTAGTGGTGCCACCTTTTTAGATATATAAAGTACGTTCTGAAATGGGATAGAATGTCATGGGGTTTTAAATACATGCTTGAATGATTTCTATGCTTACTTATTGTATCGACAAGGTCCTGAGATGAGAAAACTCTAGTTTCAAAGTATCTTCTCCAGAAGAAAGGACAAGAGGCAATATCACATGAGATACTGCTAGACATTTGCTCACTGATGATTTGATTTGGTAGGAAGCCAGATGGCTTCAGTGAGAATGGCTATCTCCTGCCACAGGTACATCCCCAAATCTGTCACCTAATAGTGCTGGTATATCATGAAGTTTGCATGGAGTTTGGTGTAATCATGATAATTCCACATAACTCACAGCATTGAATCCAGCAAAGATTTGTTTTGGTTTTTAACTTCTAATCTTAGATTAAGTTGTTCCCAGATGTATTTTGTTAAGAAGATGTTCTTATACTCCCCTAACAATCTTAAGACCACTTTTTTAGTTTTGGCCTGGGAAAGGCTTTCTTCACCTTCTTATATTTAAAAGGAATGCCTAACCAATTTGGTCAACCACATAAGCTCAGAGCTTGGAGTCATTTAAAGTTTCATTTGGAGAAGCAGACACGGAGCAAATACAGCATTTTTGTTGTTCTCTGTAAATTGAAATAAGATAAGAATAGGCATTAAGCTGCTTAGAAATCTGAATTAGAGAAATAATTATTCTAATACACATGATAAAGGAAAGGATCTCAGAGCTCATAATCTCCTGATTGATTTGTATGAAAAACTGTCACTCTGTGGATGTCCATGCTTGACTGGAGGTTCTGAAAAGTATTCTAAGCCTCCTTTTCTCACTTTTATCCTCTCGGACTGATTTCTGGTTCTTTTGAAAATGATTGTTCCTCTTTAAAACTATCTGAACATAGCACAATGCATTATCTGTATCATTTGGCTCTCTAAATACTCTGCTATTATACTTCTTACGCACGAGCACGCCTTGTTGGTATTTGCAGTTTAAATTTATTCAATGAAATATGAAATTACTTTGTAAGATACATTTAGAGCATTTGACTTAGGCCAAGCACGCTGAGCTAAAAAGGTTTAGGAAGTTATATTCTTAGATATTTAATATTGTTCATGACAGGGTATCTTTTCATTTTTGACCGCCTGCTTTTTGACCTCTTGCAATGGCTACCAGAGGGTAGGGAACTCAGTGTATAAAAGATCATTTCAATGGTGACTTCACATTTTTGACATCTTTGATGTCAGAACTGCCATAACTAGGGTGTGTAGTCAGGGAGCTGGTCTGAGCTTCATCACACCTGACACCTTGTACCTCACAACCTACTATCTCCAGAAGTGGATCCTGAAAACGGTTAGTATTGCTATATGAGCTCACTCAGACTTAGGCCACCCCTTTCCTGAACAGAGCTTATTTTCTATGAAGGAGAATAAGAACTCTATTCCCTGAGAATCAGAAAAAAATTTAGCTAGATATACTTAAGAGGAGGTTATACTCATTCAGCATGTTCAGAGACTGAGGAGTCTTAGGAAACAGAACAGCAATAATCAGGCTGCTTTAATAATTCCTACAAATATTTCAAGAAGTACCCTGGGCCTGAAAGACATATCCCTCTACCTGGGACCCGGTGAAAAATCAGCGCTCCAGACTAAGAGATCCCCAGTGATTGAGAACACAGTACAGCTCATGTGTTTCCAGAGCCTGGTACATGGTAACCACTCTGTGTGCTTGGTTAGTAAATAGTGAAAATCGGAGTGGAAAGGCAAGATTCAGACATGAGCAGCCGGATAGGTGCCCATACCCAGACTAATGCACACCCACATTCTCTCAAGTGCCTAAAGACAACCACCAACCAGAGATGCTCTGTAGAGTGCCATGGGGTAAGTATAAATCCTATTAGAAACTGAAAACACTGTTCCTCATAAATCTCTCTTTAGGCCCCCTTCCTTTTTCTATGGTGGCTGTGCAAATTCTCCTCTCAGATGTTAAGTGGTTGATGTAAGTACTCACTGCAGTCATCTAGAAGCCTGAGGAAGGGAGGGATGGAAGGGCTCTGGGGTTGTCTTTGTGTTACTGCTTCTATTTTTTCCTCTCTCATTGAAAAATCTTCCGTGGAGGCCACGTTTCTGAATCTAGTTGTCTTAAAGCTTGGATCCAAATGACATGCTGTTGGGCCTCCCTCCTTCCAGGAGCTGCCGCTCATGGCTTCAGGAAGGGGCCTTGTCATTACCACAGAAGCTGTTTTGTCACCTCTTAGCATGGCTATTATGGTAAATTAATAATGCATATAATAGCCATGCTAAGAGGTGCACAAAGCAGCTTCTGTGATAATTCTTCTATGAGACCTCGCCTACACACATGCCATTTTCCTTGTAGTTTCTCTCACTAAATAGGAAGAGTGACATATTTTGGCCAGTAGAGATGTGTGCTGATATGACTACAAGCAGAGACATTTAAGAGTTCATACTTGCTCTTGCACGTTTGCCAGGAGAACACGCCTGGGTTAGCCAGCTGGAAGGATATGAAAGATTCATAGAAGAGAGCTGAGTCATGCAGGTGATACTAAAACAACTCCCAGATGTGTGTACTGCAGACAATAGCCGGTCAACTCTGAGACCTAGGTGTATCCCCAGACAAGTCCAGGAGAATGCCCCAGTATAGTCTAAACAACCAATCTGCAAACTGATAAGCTAAATAAATGCCTACTGTTATATGTCACTGAGTTTTGGATTGGTTTGTTACACAGTGTTATTACAGTGACGGACACCAGATATAGCTACTTTCTTTTGCCATTGAGGGATAGTATAATTCTCTGATTAAGGCACCAGATGTTAGAAGCAAAAAGGTTGGGTTTGCATCTTGCCTCTGCCACTCACTCACTATAGAGAATCACTTAAATTTCCTATACCTCAGATCCTTCACCTGTAAAATGGAAACACTGGTATCTACTGACTGGGGGCTAATAGGAAGATTATATAAGCTAATTATCTGCAGAGCTCAGAACTATCTCTGGCATATAGTATGCACTATAAATATGCTGTTATCATTGGCCATCACGTTGATCAGCATTGGTGAAAAGAAGTCAAAGTGATTTGAGTTTGTATGTCTCACAGTCTGTCTCTGTCCTCTTAATTAGGGAATATTAATGGGATTTTTCTAAGGAGTTTTGTTTTTATTTCAAGTGCTGCTGCTTAGGGTGGGCAAGAAATTTTTAAAGTTGGCCTCAGTGTCTTCTCTCTTCCTGTGAGCCAATCTGTGACGTATCTGGAGGTATTTATTGAGACTTTCGGCATTTGAGTATTATTTTTCTCTAGATTTCAGTGTTTATACAAATCCTTATTTTTATATTATTTTTTTTCAATTTTGAAAGGTATATGGGATATTATGGTCAAGTAGCTCTTTGACTCAGAGGTAAAACAATATAGTTTCAAATAACCAAATAAAACCTTGTTTATTTGTCTCTCCTTACTTGGATTTTCCATGTATTAAGAATAACTTGACAGATTAATATTCCTCGTTCCTTTTCTTTTTTGAGTCTATGTCAAAATATATAATTTGAAAGCTACCTGGGGAAGTTCCCCGACTTACATACTACGTTAGTTCTTTGGCTTATGGGATTAAAGATTGTTGGAACTGGAAGGCACTTTAGAAATTACTCAGTCTTTCCAGTTACAGATGAGGGAACCAAAGATCAGACAAGTTAAGTAACTTGTTCGTGGTTCCAGAGAAAGTTAGCAAAATAACCTGGGTAAGAATACAGAGCGCTCCCAAGTCCAGTGGATTCTTACTTTATTAGTGTTTAACACTTGAGATGCACTAGAAAAAATATGTAGTGTAACTTCGACACATAATAAAAAGACATACCACCAGATTTTTGAAGTAGGATATGATCAATGACATAGAGACTTCTTGTATATGCAGCTCTAATCTTAGCCTACTGTATCTTCTTGCAACCCTAACCTCATACATTCCCCAAAGAAGTCACCATTTTTCTGAATTTTATATTTATCATTTCGTTGCACATTGTTTACCTAAATTACATATTTCAATAAAAATGGTATATCAGTCTTGTTTTTTCCACTGTACATTATATTCCAATACTCATCCACATTCTTGCCTGTAGCTGAAGTTCATTTATTTTCATTGTTTAAATTTAGTCTTTTTTTTTGCTATAAGGTAAAATTGCTATGAATTATCTTGATCATGTCTAATGAGATATGTATAAAGTTTATTTAAGGCAAGTGATTACAAGTGGAGTTTCTGGCACATAGGTTAATATACATGCTCAACTTTGTAAGCTAATGCCAAATTGTGTTTAAAGTGGTTTTTCTTTTCCATGCGCAGCAGCAGGGTTTTAGAATCTTTACTCACAGGATCATCAATTCTTGGTGTAGTCTTTCAGCTAGTAAATATAGTACTAGTAGGCATATTGTATTCTTAAGTTGCACTTCTCTGATGACTAATGAAGTTGACCATCTTTTCATCTACGTATTCACCCTTTCTGTTTCCTCTTTAATAAAATGCCTATTTATGTGTTTTTTGTATTCTATTTTTCTTTTAGTTGACTTGTTTTTAATAAATTCTGGACACTAATCCTATCAAATACATACATGACAAATTTTCTCAAGTATTTATTGACTTAACTTTTTATTTTATGGTACCTTTTACTGAGTAAAAATCTTGGTTTTAACATTGTCTTCAGTATAATTTTCACTACATCAAAGATGCATTTTGTCAACCTAGAAAAAGATTATCTCCAAATTATAGAGACTTGATAGATTATTTCATATATCTTAATACTACATCTGAAATGAGAGATTGATTTTTTTTTTTTAAATCATAGAGATAAAAACCAGAAACCCCTAACACTTTGTTCTAAAAGAATTTGTTGCTCAGATATGGGGTGATGATGATGAGAGGGCATAGATGTAACTTAACAGAACAGAAATACCTAAAAAAAAATTAATAAAACTCAAAGAGTAAACACTTATTCATTCTCAGCTCTCAACTAATTTAATCTTCACCGCTTCTGAACATATCTCAACATTTAAAACAGGAAAAATAAAGCTCTGCTTTTATTTTTTATTTTTACTACCTTTACCACTCAATCTGTTTACATTCCTACACTACAAAGCTACATGGGGGTTAACTTCACTGGCTCCCTCCACTCTTCTCAAATCAATCTCATTAAAGTCATCAATAACCTCCTAGGTGAAAAATTCATTAAGTACTTTTCAGCCTAACATTACTTGAGGTCTCTGCAGCATTTGACACTCCTGTTCACTCCATTTTTTTTCTTGAATATCTCTCTGCCCTTGCCTCTTTTTTTGTCGTAATTTTCCTAGCACTCAGAATTCCATCTCAAGTCTCTTTTGTCAGTTCTCATGTGTGCACCTTAAATAGTCATATTTTCCAGGGTTCTACCAACAACTCCGTATTCTTTCCCTACTGTGCTGGGAGGAATGTCATATACTCCCAGGATTTCAGCTGTTTCTTATATGCTGAAATATTCATTTGTCATGTAAACCCCTTTCCTAAGTTCTAGAGTTTGCTTCTACTGAGCTTCTCCAGGGCTTCCACTACCACCTATACTTCGATGATTCACAGATCTAGAGCACCAGCCCAAAATACTCTCTTGAACTCTAGACCCTTATTTCTTAATCCTCACTTAACATTTTCTCCGAGAAGTTTCTTAGGCACCCTATATTCAAGATTTTCCAATCTGAACCATAATGTCTCCTCCCTCCACCTCCTGACGCCTCCTCTCACAGTACTTCCTTCTCTGAAAATTAAAGCACTATCCATACAATTATTCAAGACAGAAAATGGAGTCATCCATGAGTCCTCCTTTCTTTTCTCCACTCCATATTTAGAAAGATTGTAAACCTGATCAACTTAATCTCCTTAATATGACTGTTCCTCTTCATATCTGCTGCTCTTTAATTCAGGCCCTCGTCACTTCTTTCTAGCATGAGTCTCTTAGCTAGACTCCCAACTTTGGGTCTTGGTCTGGTCCAGAAGAGTCCATTTGCCACATTTCCACTAACGTATTTTTTTTTTCTAAAAAGTTCATTGATGTTCTTTTTCTAGAGGATAAAAATCCCAACTCCTTACTATGAAATTTAAGATTCTGATGACCTGGGTCCTCTCTACCTTTCCAACCTCATCTCACAGCTGATGCCTGCAAGTATCCAATTGATGAATCATACATTTCTACTTCAGGTAAGGTTACCTACATGTGTCTCACTTTGTTATACCTCTGTGCCTATTCATATGCTTTTCCTTCTGCTACAATGACTCTACCATTTCTTTGCCTAATGAATTTCTTTGAGGCATAATTCAAGTGTTCATGGGCACTGTGAAGCCTCCTTATTTTTTCCAGGAAGCATTAGAAATTTTCTCTCTTGTGTTCATGTAGAGCCTTATTTTCCTACTGTAGTATGCAATAGAGAGAAATAATTACTTGTTTGCATGACAGTCTTCACCATTAAACTGTGAACTCCTCAAGGAAAATTACTAAGTTCTAGTTATCTTTGTAACCTCACTACTTATAGTTCCCAGTACACAGTGAGCACGTAATGTTTTTGGAATAGGTTAACTCAGTGTGCGTGAATATTGTGGCATCACTTCCACAAAAGCTTGTGTCTCCTATGGCTCCATTAGCAGTTCTAGAACATATAGACAGTGATGGTTCTGCTTTTCTCTAGGATGATCAGTCTACATTTAGAATGCTCTGGTGTGATGCTGCTTTTAGATTAAGGCAGATATAAACTGAAAAATATTAAGAGAACAATCAGAAACCCAACATCATGTCAAAGGAGCAATGATTGAAAAAATGGAAATTATTTTGGTGAGGCATCACAAATCTAAAAGAAAATTAATAGTGTCTATTGTAATAGGATTGAGAGCAAGCACTCTTTTTCTAACAAAACACAAAGATGGAAGATCGAAGTTGACAATAAATTCTTTGCTGCTTCTCCCACTGAAAGGTTGAATCTATTTCTCTTCTCCTTGAAGGTGGTTTGCTTGACCAACGGCACGGGATTAAAAGGATATGGCAGGATTTCCAAGACTATATCAGTAAGAAAAAAAATTCCAGCCTCTGCCTTGGTCTCTTGGAATGTCTCTTCTTGAGGTGCTCACACTCCAAACTCACTCATTTTCATACTGTGAGAAGCCCAAGGCTCATAAAGAGGCCACATGTTGATGCTGTTAGTGCCAGCAAACTCCTAGCTAATAGGCGGCTTCACCTGCCAAGGACCTGTGAACCACTCTGGATGCCCAGTTTAGTCATAACTGCAGCCACATGAAAAGCCTAAGCAAGAGCCAGTCAGCTAGATTCTTTCTAAATTCCTGATCCACAAATTTGGGTACAAAATAAAAAGCATTTTAAAAAATAAATTATTACATTTGGGGCTTTTAATTGTTAAAATGGGGTGGTTTGTTACCCAGAAACAGACAGCTAAAACAACCACTACAAATGATTGATTGATTGATTTGGTAACAATAAACCACTGTGACAAAAACTGACTTGTACCACACAGATCTCCCTTTAAGAAAGGTTTTGCTGCCCAGTTACAAGGAATGTGATTATCTGGCACCCTCCAGCTGTTGGCTCCTTCAGGGTCTACCTCATATCTGAACTGTGAGCTTGCTCTTTTCAGATAAGGCCCCAGCCAATGGCTGAGTAAGGCAATGGTAGCCAACACCACATTCTTAGAATGTCCCCAGTCAGTCAATGTCTAACCAAAATGGGGTGTGAAGGTCTATCTCAAGCTTGTCCAGCCAGCAGCCCATAGGCTGCATGCGGCTCAGGATGGCTTTGAATGTGGCCCTAAACAAATTTGTAAACTTTCTTAAAACATGAGATTTTGTTGTGAAGCCAAAAGATTGGACACCCCTGGTCTAGCCATTTCTGTATAAGTGAGGACTCCTCGCAAGAGCAATCTTTGCTCTAGAACACCTCCCTTAGGCTGGCAGAGACGTCATCTGTCTGCATCATGAGTGATGTCTCCACTTGTCCAGTACTGCTGCCTTCTCTTTTCACATGCATATTCCCCAATAAATCTTTCTTGTACCTATTGCATCTCAGTGTCTGCTTTGGAAAGAATACAAGACATACATCCATCTTGCATTATTTTAAGAAAATTATAATAGCAAAGAGCAACTTTGAAGACATGGTAGCAAAACAAGGCCCATGAACATTTGTGTGGCTATTGGTCCTAATTACTAATGACTTAAGGTTATTGCTTGTTTTACTGGGTTGAAGTAAAGAATGGCAATGACTTCATTATTGGCTACCCATACGCTTAGCAAATAGAATTGCAAATAAAAGGAGAGGATGAGACTTACAAAGGTCTAATTGGCCTTCTCAGACACTGGCTGATTTTTCAAAACCTTAATCCAACTTCAGTAATTTCCCAACTTTATCAGAAATCCTCATCTGACACTGCTTGCTTAAAAATAATATGTGGGCTAAGAAGGGAGGTCTGATAACAATTTAGAGGCATTTATGAAGGAAGCTTGAGATTGAATCTTTTGAAGAACACTCAAGTCACATTTTCATAGAAGCTGAAATTGGCTCTTTTTTACTAAATTCAAAGAGAGTTTTCCTGTCATCCTCAGAGATTAGAAGAATTGATATTTTTAAGACGACTGTGCTACCCAATGTAATCTACAGATGCAATAAAATCTCAATCAAAATGCCATCGATATTCTTCATAGAGAAAAAACAATTCTAAAATTTGTGTGGAACCACAAATGACCCTGAATAGCCAAGGCAGTACTTAGCAAAAATAACAAAGCTGGAGACATCACACTACCTGACTTCAAAATATACTGCAAAGCCATACTAAGCAAAACAGCATGGTATTGGTATAAAAACAGACATACAGACCAATGAAACAGAATAGAGAACCCATAAATAAATCCACATATTCAGAGCAAACTGATTTTCAGCAGAGGTGCCAAGAATATACATTGGGAAAAGGATACCCTCTTCAATAAGTGATGCAGAAACAAACTGGATCTCCATAGGCAGAAGAATACAACTATACCCCTATCTCTCATTATTTACAAAAATCAACTTAAAATGATTAAAGACTTAAATGTAAGACCTGAAACTATAAAACTACTAGAAGCTAACATGGGAGAAATGTTTTAGGACATTGGTCTAGGCAAAAAATTTATGGGTAAGTCTTCAAAAGCATAGGCAACAAAAACAAAAATAGACAAATGGAATTATATCAAACTCAAAAGCTCCTGCACAGCAAAGGAAACAATCAACAATGTGAAGTAACAACCTATAGAATTGGAAAAATATTTGCAAGCTATTCATCTAACAAGGGAATATCCAGAATATACAAGGAACTCAACAATAAAAATCTGATTTAAAGCAGGCAAATGATCTGAATAGACATTTCTCAAAAGCCATTATCAATGGCCAAGAGGTATATGAAAAAATGTTCAACATCACTAATTACCATGGAAATGCAAATCAAAACCACAATAAGTTATCTTCTTACTCCAGTTAGAATGCCTATTATCAAAAAATAACTGCTAGTAAGGATGCAAGGAAAGAGGAACTGTTACTGTTTTTGAGGAATCAAATTTTATTTGTCTTAACTTGAATTTTAGATTTAGGGGGCACAGGTGCAGGTTTGTTACCTGGGTATATTACATGATTCTGAGATTTGGGGTATAAATTATCCCACGGCCCAGTACTGGGCAGAGTACCCAACAGTTTTTCTGTCCTTACCTCCCTCTCTCCCACCTCTAGTCCTCTGAAAAGGGACTCATACGCTGCTGGTGGGAATGTAAATTAGTACAGCCATTATGAAACACAGTATGGAGGTTTCTGAAAAAAGTAAAAATAAAACTACCATACAATCCAGCAATCCCACTACTGGGTATATATCCAAAGGAAGAGAAGTATGTGGAAGAGATACCTGTGCCTCCGTGTTCATTGCAGCTCTAATTCCAATACCAAAGATATGGAATTGCCTAAATGTCCACCAACAAATAAATGCATAAGGAAAATATGGTGTATATGTACACACACTAAAATTCAGCTATTCACTATGAGTAAGCCTTGAGGACATTATGTTAAGTGAAATAATTCAAGCACAGAAAGATAAATACTGCATATGTAGGAGCTAAAAAACAAAAGTGAGCTCATAGAAGGAGAAAATAGAATTGTGGTTGTTAGAATCTGGAAGGGTTGGAAGGAAAGGAGGATAAAAAGAAATTGGTTAATGAATAGAAAGTTACAGCTAGATGGCAGGAATGAGTTCTGGTGTTCCGTAGTATGAGTATGGTTAACAATAATTTTAAAATTTATTTTTATGTATATAAGGAGTACAAGTACAGTTTTGTAACATGAATATATTGCACAGAGGTGAAGTCTGAGCTTTTAACTTACCCATCATCTGAATAGCGGGCATTGTACCCAATAGGTAATTTTTCACCCCTCTCCCACCCTTCACTTTTTAGTGACTCCAGTGTCTATTATTTCACTCTCTATGTCCATGTGTACCTATTGTTTAGCTCCCACTTACAAGTGAGAACATGCAGTATTTGACTCTGTTTCTGAGTTATTTCACTTAGGATAATGGCCTCCAATTCCATCCATATATGTTGCTAAAAGATGCAATTTCATTATTATGAGTAGTATTCCACTGTGTGTCTCTAGATACACACACACACACACATATTTATACATGCATGAAATTCCCTCATATATACACATATGGGGTGTGTGTGTGTATATATATACATATATATGTATATATATAGCTAGCCTATCTATATCTATATAGAAACTATATCTATATAAAAAAAACTAAAAACTACCGTACAATCCAGCAATCCCACTACTGGGTATTTATCCAAAGAGCTCAAATCACAATACCAAAGATATAGAATTGCTTAAATGTCCACCAACAAATAAATGCATAAAAAAATATAGTGTATATGCACACACTCCCACACACCTGTATCTATATAGGCTATATATCCAGAATATACAAGGAGCTCAAACAACTGTATATAAGCTACACACACACACACACACACACACACACCTCACACACATTTTCTTTATTTAATCAATTGATGAACACTTAAGTTGATTCCGTGACTGTACTGCTGTGAATAGTACTGTGATAAATAAAACAGCGCAGGTATCTTTTTTATATAATGATTTACTTTCCTTTGGGTAGACACCCAGTAGTGAGATTGCTGGATCATTTGGTAGTTCTATTTTTAGTTCTTTAGTTCTTTGAGAAATCTCCGTAGTGTTTTCCATAGAGCTTGTACTAATTTACATTCCCATCAACAGTGTATTAGTGTTCTATTTTCTCCACATCCTTGCTAACATCTGTTGTTTCTTTTTTACATTTTAATAATAGCCATTCTGACTGGTGTAAGATGGTATCTCATTGTGGTTTTAATAATTTCTCTGATGATTAGTGATGTTGAGCATTTTTCACATGTTGAAAGACACACTTGCATGTCGTCTTTTGAAAAATACTTGTTCCTTTACCCACATTTTAATGACTTTGCTTTTTTTTTCTTGAACTCCTTGTAGATTCTGGATATTACTTCTTTGTCAGATATATAGTTTGCAAGTATTTTCTCCCATTCTATAAGTTGTTTACTGATTATTTATTTTGCTGTGAAGAAGCCTTTGAGTTTAAGTCCTATTTGTCTACTTTTGGTTTTGTTCCATTTGCTTTTGAGGGTTAATAATTTAATACATATTTTCAAAATGCTAGAAGAGAGTATTTTGAATGTTCACAAATAAAGAAAAAATGTTCAAGATATTAGATTCGCTAATTATCCTGATTTGATCATTACACATTGTATACATGTATCAAAATACCACTGTATCCCATAAATATGTACAATTATTACGTTAACTAAAAAAGGAAAAAATGAGGGTCATTTTTCAAGTGTGTTGTAACTATGAAGAAAATGTGTGTGTGTGTGTGAGTTTGGAGAGAGAGGGCAACAATTAGTCTATGGTTTTAAAATAGGAATTTTATATTCTACTGGCATTCTGTCCTTTGGTCTCACATTTATAAAAATATTTGCCTTTTCTCTGACAGTTGATGTTACCTTTCCTAGGGAAGAAAGGAATGCCAGGAGAACACGGTTCTTCAGTTCAAATATTAGAAGAATTATGAGAAATTAGATTTGTTATAGCAAAAGTTGTTAAAACAGCCAGAGCGTAAAAATTGGTCCAATATGTATTTGGAAGTTGGACAGAAAAAAAAATTGCATAAACTTTTTTTGGAATTGTTTAAAGATGCAATGGTTTGCTTTGATAGGTAGTGTATTTTCTATTGCTGGGGGAAATCAAACACAACCCTGACAATTAATTGATGGAGAGATTATTAGAAGGCATTCAAGTAAATCTCGAACAACAGGCTTTAAAGTCTCTCTACCAGAAATTCTAGAAATACTGAAGAAACAGACAAATATGAAGGTATCATGAGGAACTCTACCCCTCAAAATAGAAACATAATGCAACAGGAATTACATTACTATAATCAAATGTTTGTTCTGGTTCCCATTTTGTCAGGTATAAAGTTCTGCTGATATCTCTAAAATTATTTTTTTAATAAAGCCAGCCAAGCATGAAATAACTTCCTAGCTGCTTTAGTAAAGACTAACAGAGGAAATTACACTAATGAAAGGCTAATAAGGCACACTAAGATGAGCCTACAAGCACACATCTTTTTCAGAGAAAGCTGGTGAATACTGTGCCTGTTGTGAGAGGTTTATGTCCTAATTTTCTAAGGAAAGGTTTCCAGAAATTTATCAGTAGGGGGCATTGGTGTTCTATCAGCAGGAGAGCTAGACCCAGAGAAGTGTTCTTGGTAATTCTGAGCACTTAGAAATAATCAACAAGTCAAAGCAGATAAGAAACTATTTTTTTTTCTTAGAAAAAATTCACATAGAAATGTCATCTGTTCCAAAGGAAACTTTAGAAAATGAAAGTACAGCATGTACATATTTGGCTTTTCCAAGATAAATGAAAGATGCTAGAGGTTTAAAAAATTTTTTTTTAAAGAGAGACTAATATTCACAGCAGCTGCAGATTCAGCACTTCCAATCCCAGGAATTGAGAAGAGAGCTGAATTTGCATCATGGTGAACTAGCATCACTAATGCTTACAGCTCCCATCTAACTGTCACAAGAGTGAAATTAAACAGTTCTCCCTGTGTTCGAAACGTATTCAGTACAACAAATACTGGTCTGTTCTTCCCCGTCCCCTTCTACCCATATAGGCAAAGTCATACAATCATGAAAGGAATCAGGGGGAAAAAGTAAAATATGCAAATGTGGAATGCGGAGATGAGCTCAAGAGCTGCACTTATTTACCTTAGACACACAAGACTCACAATTTTTCATGGATAGAAAGATTATTAAACACCATTGAAAATAAATGCAATTTTTTCCCACATCTGCAATGATATAAATGCTAGATGTCAGATATAATTATATATGAATCATCATACTTTATAGAAAAACTTGATATCCCCGCTTTTTTTTTTTTAATCTCTGTACTCAAGAATATGTTTTACAATTTAGAAATTAGAATCCTGAGACTCAATGAAATTCAGGACCTTAAGAGACAACAAAAAGGAAGGATACATTTAAACAGATACACCTTTACATTTCTCTGATTCAAGTCTACTTGGAGAATAAGAAGGCAGACTAATTCTCACCCACTTTTAAGGTTCATTCAGATTTTACCTTCATTTATTTAATACAAATCAATGAAGTCACTTCTAAGTAATTGGCAGACAAAGGCTAAATATGGTGCTCTAAAATTTGCCTTGGCCTATGGGACAATATTCTGAACTTCTGGAACAGGAATTTCTAGTTGAGATCTTGCTCTAATTCCTGAGACATATATCTCGATTTAATAAGTCCTTATAGTAATGAAGGTATAGAAATTTTGTTTGGTTTTTAAAAAAATACACTTGGACATTGGAGAGAAAGTAAAACCCCAAGGACACAATAGGAACCAAATTAATAAAAGGGAGTGCTAAATGGCACTGTGTTTTTAATTAATTACAAATTTGTAAACCAGGAGAGAAAGAAGAGGTAGGGAGCCATTGAGATAGTTCTCTGGAGGTAAAGTAGCCAATTACACTCTCCACATGATGAGAAAGCTATTTAGACCTAAAATGTCTAATTTAAATATGAAGTTATTTGCAGTATTTCAAGGTAAACTCACTTCTCTGTATACTTTCTAAAAACAACTGCCTTGTGAGTGGGTATGTGTATGCTACAAATGGGAGGGAGGGCAACACCTTGGTTCCATGTTGATGACACAAGGAAAAGAATAAGAACTTGAATGATAGAGAAGTCACACAAACTAGGCTGACTATGCAGAATCAGGAGCATGAAGCTAGAAGAGACCATGTAAATGTAAATCCTTCTCTCAGTCCTTGCTTCTCACTACCTTCTCCCTACCTTGAGAATCACAGAAATCTTGGGTAGGGCTCTGGATCTCTGCAAGTACAGAATGGAGGACTGAGTCAGTATTATAACGATACTAAGCCGTCAAGTAGCCTTAGCTGACTCTGGAATTAAATGGTAGTGAGAAACTGTGTTAAGGAGAAAAACTTCTATTCCCAGGTCCACAAGAGGCGTGGTTTCAAAGGCAAGAGTTTCCTGGTGTCATACCTCCATCCATGCCCCCATCTGGGAACATAAAGTTCTTTGTCTAGGTTTCCCCGTGTGGGATAGACAGAGGAATCCAGGTGTGCTTCTTTGTCCAAAAAGCCCGAGGAAAGCTCTGGGAGGAGGAGGCTCTGTGGCAGACCAAGCAGCCAATCCGATATCAGAGTCAAAAATCAATCACTCCAGAGGAAGTGGAAAATAACTCCTCTTATTGGATGAGAATATGAATGAGGCGGGAATAACTCCAGGGTTAAAACTCCGCTACTCCTTACTTATACAAATATCCCCTCAGGATTCCCCTCCCACAGCAGCGTGGGAGTGATATTTCTCTCTCTCCCCACCCCTCGACCCCCCCCCCCCCCCACCTTATAAATCACTTTCTCTGCAGAAGTCTTTGGGTCAACAATATTTATTTGAACAGTAAGCTCACAATGCCTCTGAGGCCCCTTTCCCCATTCTTCAGAGTAAAAAAGGTCAAGGACCTCAGATCAGGAAACTGGTAGCATCTTCGGGATGCCCCCACTCCCTCCCCTAGCTAATATTTGGCAAGCCAGCCAGGAGAAACGTTGGACTTCAGAGAGGTGAGGGTTACTGGACCCCTTTTGTTCTCTTATCTGTACTTTAGCTGCTTTTAAATTTGTTAAGGAAGTAAAGACTGGGCATAGGGGCCATGTGCAGTGGTGGAGGCAAGGCCAGGTGGGCACCATCTACAGAAAGCACTGGGTAGCCAGGCCTG